>CM077097.1:95497548-95756821 GCA_039513925.1 Platanthera zijinensis
GTCCATAGATCCAGTTCCATTCCACGCATTTAGAAGGACTAACACATAAATCATTCCATCCACAAAGGGGTCCTTAACAAACTCCTTCCTACTCATCAGACTCAATGTATTCCTATCAACCGGTATGGTAGTGTCCTTAGCCGGACCCGCGGGTTATTTCGGGGTGGTCGGCCTTAAGGTGATAGTCCTGCCGTTGTTCTTGAACTCATACGTGTTGGCCCTACCAAAATGGGTCACATCATGGTCATAAATCCAAGGGCAGCCCAACAACACATGACACACGTCCATTGGGAGTACATCACACCAAATCTCGTCAGAATAAGATTTGATGGTGATAGGTAACAAACATTGTTTAGTAATCGGAATGGTTACCTTGTTTATCCACGCTACTTGGTATGGATTTGGATGAGACTCCGTAACCAAAGACATACGTATGACATCGTTTTCATATACAACATTCATGCAGCTTCCACTATCGATAATCAGCTTGCAAAATTTCTCGCCACTCTTAAATATCAGGAAAAATATACTTGACCACTTCCAATCATTAAATGGGCGAGGGGTGGTTAAGATACATCTTATCACCATAAGGTGGTGATCATTCTCCATGTTGCTCGGGACACCCTCAGGGTCAGACTCCTCGGCGACTTCATATACTAAATCAGCGGGATCAGTCGATGACTCCAATAGGGCCAAGGCCTTGATCTTAGTTAGACATTCAAAGGCATAGTGGACTTGAATACCGCAAGCGTAACAGGTGGCGTCAGACTTGCTAATTTTTCCTATAGGGATGCGCTCACTTTGGGGACTTTTAGTATTCCTAGCCGTGATTACTACCGACTTAGAGTCATTGGACCTATACTTTCCCTTATCCTAGTAGGTGGAAGTGGATGCACCCGATGTGGACTTACCCTTATGCTGAGTTGTAAATGTTTGTTTTAAGATAGAGTGACCTAGAGGGGGGGGGGGAATAGGTCTAATTTAATTCTAGGCTACTTTTAGATAATGAAAATTACTTTTCTATCTTTATTACCCCAGGCTTATGAAACAGGAAAACTAAATAGATATTAAAGATCATCACATCACATAAAACACAGCACAACAATCACAACATAGTACACAAGATTTATAATGGTTCCCTAATTGATGGGTACATTCACTTCCCCCTTCGCCTATCTAGCAATGAACTAGATTCAGTCAAACTCCTTCTTCCTTTACTTAGATCCTCAGATCTTACAGCTCAGAGCCCAGCTGGCTCCTATAACTCAGACTATATAAGTCTTACCACTCAGATCACCAAGATCATACACCTCAAGTTCTTCCCAAGAACTTTACCTCAGAGTGAATCCACACTCCTACACCTCAGACAACTCCTGCCCTACCTCGGACTTTATAACGTAGGCTTACAACTCAAAGAAATTGATTCTCCTACACTCAGATCTACAAGTAGATCTTAATAGTTTAACGATGGTGAAAAGAAAGATTCAGAATTAGTCACCTAACAAGAGAGAAATGGGTGACTGCTTCATTAACTTAACTTGATAGATCAGCTTCCCTTGATCCTTATGTAGTTGATTTGATCCGACCCTTCTTATCTTTTCAAATCTCTTGAAGTTGAAATTAGGGTAGATCTAGGCTGGAGAATGTTGAAGACGATTCTTGATCAGGCTTCTCTCCACCTTCTGAATTCTAGCATATTGCTTCTTAGATCTGGTTTCACCAAATTTTTCTAACTCATTTTCTGAAGAGTTGATCCCTTTAAATAGGTTCTGTCAAGGGTAACCGGCTGATCCGGTTAATAACTGACATCTGATAGTTCTGATAGTTGTCAGTACCTCTGGCTAGATTTCTGTACTCAGGAAACAATTCTTCTTGTAGTGTTGAAACTTGGCTGTTGGATGTGTCGACACCAGTCCTGGGTGTCGACACTACTCTTGTAGTGATGTCAACATACTTCTGAATGTGTCGACACGGCCTTCACCTTGTCTCAACATTGCTGATGTATAATGTATCGACACAAGTCCTGTATGTCTACACAGTTGCTTCCTTGTATCATAGTGTCGACACAAGTTCTGGGTGTCATCACAACTTTCTCTTTGACTCAGCACTCCTGGTGTTGAGTGTGTCGACACTAGTTTTGAGTGTCTACACAACTACTTCTCATCTTAGCACATCTTTGACAAAGGTGTCGACACTGGTCTAGTGTCTCGACTCTTTTATACTTAGCTTTATTTGCCTGTACACAAGAACTTAACATACATCAAATACAATTATGTGTATATCATTGAGCTGAAAAGGATTTTTCCAAATAAGGTACACAGTTTCCAATGAACCCAACATGAGTGTAACGGGATTAAGCCTTAAAGGCTATATGCTTTTCAATGTCCATGACGACATTAAAAGTCATGCTCAGATCTGAGTGACCATAGCGGAGGAGCTTTCTCTGGATATCCGGGTGAAGCCCCTTGCGAAACCTAGTCAATGTCACCTCGGACATCTTACACCTCATAACAGACCATCATGTCCTTCAGGTCGCCCATGTAATCAGTAACAGATTTAGAGCCCTGGTGTAACGAGGCTAAGTCATTAAACATCTGTGTGTGGTGGTACTTGGGAACGTACTGATCCGACATGAGGTTCTTCATAACTTGCCAACCTACAAGTGGTAAGTCATGTCCTGTTCCTAATCGTCCCTCCTCATTGAGCCAGAAAATTTTGGCTCAGCCAGATAACTTCATCCTTGCGACCTAAACCTTTTTGAGGTCCGTTAACTTGTGCCACTCGAAATAACACTCCATGTCGATCACCCAGTGAAGGAAGATCTGGGGATCACCCATCCCGTCGTAGGTGGGTGCATAATCTTAATCGACCCTATAATATCAACCTCTCGTTCGCCCCCCCGATTGTGTGGTCGTACTTGTGGGGACTTGATGCAATAATTTCTACTATAGTATAAACTATTTAGATAGGTATAAGCTAAATTGATTTTAATCTAAGGAAAGTGCACCTATCAATCATAGTATAGGAGAAATCTACATCTTATGTCGTATTCCTCAGGGTCTTTTCAAGAGCTCGTACTCACACTCACTCTATTATCGTACCTATATTTAAAATTGGTTGTTATTTTAAATTAACATTACTAGAACTAATTGGATAAAATGACATTGGAAGCTTAATGATGGTAAAAAGCAGATAGTTTAAGAGTAATCACATGAGAATATTCACTCATTAATTCAATTCTATATAACCACGTATTAACAATATTATCATATTCATTGTATTGTAAGAGTTCAATCTTTATCGAATTCTCTCTCGAGCAATTCAATACCTAAACTTAAGATGAGTAAATTTTCTCTCGAACAATTCACAACACTCATATTTGCATTAATATAAAGTAATCCTATTTAATACATAAATTCGTGAAATCCTATCTCTAAGATACAATGAATCTCAATATCCGTATTGCTGTTATCCAAACAACATTTCTCTCGATCATGAAATTTGAAATACAAAGAGAAAGAACACTAGAGAATGAAATTATAAACCATCATTACAACCATCTAATTTCTCAATCTAGAAGTTTGGGATTCATAAAAAATAAATACTAACTTCAAATCTATGATCAATCTCTTTATTTGAAACCACACATATGAATAAAATACCACAAATCCGAAATGAAAACCAACATACATGATTACTGAATAAGTTCAGAAAAACAAGTCTCATGCGAAATGTAAAATAAAGTTTAGATCCACTAAGAGAAGGGGGAAATTAAAATAGATACATAAAAATTAAAACCATACAGATTATCTCCTTCGACTTCCCCTTCGCTTGAGTGCTCTACTTTCGTCCTCCAGAAATTCTCCAAGTCCTTAAATCCAAATGTCCCCTTTCTATTTTTTATGCAGGTTTTTATAGTCTTCTTGCAAATAGAGGTTGAACACGAGTTCCAACACGGCAGTGTAGGGTATGAAACAGTGCGTCTGGGCAGTTCAGTATGAAAAGGTGCGCCTGGTCGCGAGCCGTGTCATTTTACACAGCTGGTAACACGGCCGTGTGTTCTTCATGGCTCCACACATGGGTTGGTTGGCATCAGACCTTTGATTCTTCCTGATAAGGACACAGGTAGTGACACGAGCGTGTCCTACCCGTATGGTGCTCTTGTAAATTTTTACGCCTTTTCTTCCAAGATTTGTGATCTTTCCAGAGAAGGACATGGGTAGTGACATGGGCGTGTCCATACCCGTGCATGCCCAATCTAAGACCTTTGCCATCAGTCATGTTGGATCCACGAACACCTTTGTTTGCTCAAAGAATTTTAGTTCCAAGGACTTGCAATACCTGCACTAAGAAGATTAATGAATAAATAAATAAATAACTTAATAAAGGAAAATATATATTGTGCTCTTCTATTCATGATAATTTAAATTCTTAACTATTTTCGTGCAATTATTATGAATGGAGGTAGATAATAGTGGACATGATTACAAATATGATAGTAAAATGGACTTAAGTAATTGTACTCATCAAATACCCCCAGACTTAAGTGTTTGCTTGTCCCTAAGCAAACTAATTCAAGCATTTGGATTACCAATAATTAATTTTTCTTCCGTAAGCTGGTTGCTATGAATTCAAAGAGAAATTTGATGTTGTAATTGCATGGGAAATAGTATACCAGACTTTTCTAAATATAACTTTATCTTAAAATTCCTCCCATATATCTCTTAACTATCTTTCACTCTTTCCTAGAAATAAAATTACATCATCCATAACAAATGTGAGGAGAAAATAACAATCTTAATAAAGTAGGCATTAGTGTTTCAAAACTTATAAGTATCAATATTGATAGCCATAAGCTTGCCTTTTCACACCCTCTCCACGACACTAGTTAGGATTAGCAAGGTTGGATCCTTAGGACTTGTATTAGGATGTAACTTTTTGGCTTATGATAAAAGATTATAGGTGGGGTAATCAAAGATAAACTCGATGGTTCTTATCACACCTAGATCACGATTGAGCCTCTTATTATGTAATTACCCTAACATACATCAATATTATAAAAACACCCTCAGACTTCAATATTATTATACTTCCCCTTTTTTGTATTATTTTTTTCTTTCATCAATCCTTTGTTTTTCTTCTTCTTTCTTTTGATGCATACTCTTATTTTTTTCTCTTTTTTTCTTCACCAATAAATAGCTTATTAAAGTGTTTTACACCATTTGTTTAAATTTTGTAATTCACATAACAAAAGGTGTAAACTCAATGATAGATGTGCTAATAGGTAAGGATTTTTGGCCTTGGTGAATTTTAGTAGTGGTGTATCAAAATAAATAGGGATTAGGTCCAAGTTGGGTGTGCAAGGGTATAATGTTTAGGGTTTTGGGCTTGCAAGGCTCAAGCTATCTAATGGGATGCTTAAGTCATTTTTGCCCTAACTAATTAACTTGTGCGAATGTTTTGAAGTTCGATAGGGGCAAGTTCTAGACACCAATAAAGAGTATTCTTCATTTTGATTCCCTAATACAAAACTATCAAAATGTTACACTCTTTGACTCGCTTTATTATAGATAATTATATTTTCTAAAATAGAGTGATTGTTAGTTAATAATATAGAGGACTAATCTTAAAAATAAGTTATATAGAGAAAATTAAGCTAATGAATTTCTATACATAATTTCTAACAACAAATTTGTACACACAATGAGTCTACTTTAATTCATTTTAATCAGCTTGCTAAAGCAAAATAACTAGTTATAATCCCAAGTGAGTGAATTAATGAAAGCTAAAAAAGAAGCAAAAACAATTTTATTAGGGGGGGGTTAACAATACTGAGTAAAAAAATATTAGAATTTATTTATTTTGGCCTATTTCTTAACAAATTGTTATCATGTCCAGTAGTTAAATATAAGAATTTAAGAATATCCACCCCCAGAATTAAAATTTACAGTGTCCTCAATGCAATGCAAAGAACTGATAAAGCAAATAAACAATATATAAAGAACTGAGCATCAATAAAATAGAAGAGCCTAAGAAGTACAACAGGAGCAAAAGTGATAGTATATAATATCTGATGATATATATCCAAATATAAGATACTACAGTGAAATAAAAAATAAACTGCTGGGTCGGCATGATTTGAAGGATCGTCGGGGAGGTGAGTGGAGTAGTGATCTGCCAGTCGTGGATGAGAGATCTTCAAGTGATCCCTGATCTGAGCTACGACAACCTCTATCCGCTGTTGTGATTCCTCTATACGCTGTAAGTACTGTGAGATCACGGTCTCATAAAGGTGATGGAAATCACATGAATACTGAGAGCATGATTGAGGAGGAGGGGCAGGAGACTCTCCATGATGATAAGTAGACTGGGATGGAGGAATCAGAGGCTCATCAAGGTCATGGTCATCATCGTCATAATCAGAAGTAAGCTGAGGTCCGCGCCTCGCAATAGAATAAACAAGTCCACCCTGACCCTGCCGTGTAGTGATGAGGCGGAGTGATCGAAGACTAGCCATAGTGATAGGAACTGTCCTCGCTACTACTATCATCGAGGAAAAAGAATCAAAGATATTCATGTTCTTCTCCAAGCGTGTGATGTAGGGTGCTACACAGATATACCCAATACGAGAATTGTCAGCCTGATGAAGAATGAAATATGCTAACATATATCCCAAGTGAATGTGGTATCGCGAAGACATGCTATAGAGGTAAAGAATATCCTATCTACTCACTACACTAGAGCTTTTGCCCCGGCCACTCAAAGTATGACTCAGTAGATGATGGATGTAATGAAGAGTGGGAGAACATAACTTAGAGGCCTTAGACCTCTTGGCCTCATATGGGGATAGATTAAAAGCAAGCCGAGACCGAATATTGGCGGCATGGTCACGAGAGGGGAGATCAAGGTGAAGGTCGGAATATGCAGTACTATAGAGGAAAGAGTCCTCATAGACCCCTAAATACTGGGTGAACTGGATAAGAGAAAGAGTATAGGTGGTTCTCGTGACCTGAAACAAAATAATCCCTTCCTGCGTGTTGGTCGTCTTGGTGAAGGTTAGCCTGAGAATTAGGTAGAAAGATTACATAAACTCTAACGTAAGTTCCTTAAACCCCAACTCATCAATAATAAAAAATTGTGCCCACCCCCCTACAGAAACTAACTCTCGTACTTTGTCAGCCAAATGGATCTCCTCTAAAATGCTCCAATCGATAGTACAAATATCCTGAAATTTCTTGAATTGGAGGCGATTAAAACGATTAACGTGTGTCATATCCGTAAACTCCAGGTGCATAGCATTGCTGCGCCCTTTTCTAGATAATGCTGTGAGATTTAGACGATGACGACGTCCCCCTTGCGATTGTCCCGTCGACATGATCTATAGATAAGTTGAACGATTAAAATTAATTGGATTTTTGAAACAAAACTATTATGGATGGACAGAAAAGAAAATGAAAAAGCAATGTGTTAAGAAAGAGAAGAAGAAATGAATTAAGATTTCTTGGGGAAAGAAGAAAATGAAGAGGAATGAGAAGAGAAATAAAATTTAGAATAATGAGAAAGAGAAGAATGAGAAGAGAATGAAGAAGAATGAGAAGGGAGATGAAAAAAATAGGAATTGAAAAACAAGAAAGTGATAGAAATTTTACCTAGGAATATAGATCGAGATTAGAGGAGACGAATTCGCGAAGTTTGAAGGCAAAAATTCGAAATTGAGTTCGTGGCATGAAGGGGGTGCTGGAGACTAGGGTTTTAACCAGGGATTGGAGAGGAGGAGGATGACTACCGACAGCACACATGGCCTTATATAGTATTTCAAACATGGGTTGCGACACGGGCGTGTGTGGACCCGTGTTATCTAATCAATAACCGCACAGTACACGAGTCTCAAAATGACGTGTGGTCAAACTGATGGGGAAGCAGCGCGCCAGGCGAACACGGTCAACAACACACACATGTGTGGACCCGTGTCCTGCTCGGGAACATTGCATCGTCGAATTCATTACCCTACACACAGGTGCACACACGGCTGGGTAGCTATCTGTGTGGTGCTCGGGGCGATTTGACACGGCTGCACACACACGGGTGTGTGTCCAACCGTGTGGTGCTCGGGATGAGTACGAAAGAAATGGAGCTAATGCGATATGGCAAAGCACACGGGTAGGTGTCCACCCGTGTGGTGCTCAGGAAAAATACTTCCTACTCAGGTTTTAAATTGAACACGGCTGGGTTAAATTTTTTTCATGAATGCAGCTTGGCACACGGGCGAGTGCAAACCCGTGTGCTCCTCTAAAATGGAATTACTTTCTAAGTGATTTGATAATGTTTTTATACTAAAATTTAACTAAAATTTTACCAAAGATAATAAAAACTTAGAAAATTTACAAACTTACACTTAATCCATGTCTAGTCAGAGGCATGATTCTTGGCGAGTGAAATCTTGAGGAAACTCTCAATTATAAAGTTTTTATCGGTGCCCATTGACTTTAAAATCTCCCTTATCAGGGTGGGTTAGTTCAATGGTGCCATAGGGAAAAACCTCTTTGACTTGGAAAGGTCCGGACCACTTAGACCTTAACTTCCCTGGGAATAAACTAAGATGAGAATTGTAAAGGAGGACTTGGTCATCTTTTTGGAATGTCTTAGGTTTTCGAAGGTGACGGTCATGGAACAATTTAGTCTTCTCCTTATATATCTAAGAATTTTCATAAGCCATGGTTCTCTACTCATCTAATTCTTTAAGTTGAAGTTTTCGTTTCTCCCATATATAATTGGTGTCAAAATTCAAAGAGCGTATTGCCCAATATGATTTATGTTCTAATTCTATAGACATGTGACATGATTTACCATAGACTAGTCTAAAGGGAGTGGTCCCTATGGGTGTTTTGTAGGCGTTCCTATATGCCCACAAACAATCGTTTAGTTTCTTAGACCATTGTTTAATATTCCCTTCTATAGATTTTTCTATGATTCTCTTAAGTTCTCTATTTGAAACTTCAACCTGACCACTAGTTTGTGGATGATAAGGAGTGGCTATCCTATATGTGACCCTATATTTTTGTAAGACTTTATCTAACTGTAGATTACAAAAATGTGTACCCCTATCGCTAATAAGCGCACGCGTTGTGCCAAATCGTGCAAATAAAGATTTCAAAAATTGAATTACTACTCTACTATCATTAGTAGGGAAATCTTGCACCTCTACCCACTTCGATACATAATCTATAGCTACCAAAATATATTTATTCCCATAAGAAATTGGAAATGGTCCCATAAAGTCAATCCCCCACACATCAAACACTTCACATTCAAGAATAAATCTTTGTGGAATTTCATGTAATTTAGAGATATTACCTGATTTTTGACAAGAATCACATGAAAGTACATACCTTTGGGCATACCTGAATAGAAGGGGACAATAAAAACTGGAATCAAGAACCTTTTTAGCTGAGCAGTTTGCTCCAAAGTGACCACCTATAGGGCCTGAATGACACTACTCCAAGATTTTCCAGCCCTCCTCCGCTGATACACATCTACGTATAATAGAATATGCACATATCCGAAAAAGATAGGGGTCCTCCCAAAAGTAATATTTCAAGTCAGAGAAAAATTTCTTTTTCTGCTGATATGAAAAATCTTTTGGAAGGACCTTAGCTATAATATGTTTGCATAATCGGCAAACCACGGATAATCAGTATTTATATTTGTAGATAATGCAAACAGCGATTCCTCCGGAAATGTATCACTAATCTCAGACTCATCTAACATTGTTCGTAGTGGATTTTCTAAACGTGAGAGATGATATGCCGCTAAGTTTTCTGCTCCTTGTTTATCCCTAATTTCCAAATCAAATTCTTGCAATAAAAGAACCCAACGGAGTAAACGAGGTTTTGCTTCCGCTTTGGCAAGTAAATATCTTAGGGCAGAGTGATCTGTGCATACTACCACCTTAGACAATGTTAAATAGGATCTAAATTTATCGAAGGTAAATACCACTATTAGGAGTTCTTTTTTCGTAGTTGTATAATTCTCTTGTGTGTTATTAAGTGTTTTGCTAGCATAATATATAAGGTGAAAGTGTTTGTTTCGGCGCTGTCCTAAAATAGCCCCTACCACAAAATTGCTAGCATCACACATGATCTCGAAAGGTTGAGCAAAATCAAGTGCGATCATAATAGGAGAATTAATTAATCTTTCTTTCAAAAACTCAAAGTCTTGCAGACACTCTTGATTAAAAATAAAAGGTGTGTCTTTCTCTAAAAGCCTAGTAAGTCATTTAGTTATTTTCGAGAAGTCTTTAATGAACCGATGATAGAATCCGGCATGACCTAAAAAGCTTCTCACTGCCTTAACGGAGGTTGGTGGTGGCAACTTTTCTATGGTTTCAATCTTCGCTTTATCCACTTGAAGTCCTTGGCTTGAGATCTTATGGACAAGTACTAACCCTTCTTGTACCATAAAATGGCACTTCTCCCAACTAAGTACTAGATTTGTTTCCTCACATCTCCTCATAAATTTTTCTAAATTTCTCAAACACAAATCAAAAGAATCACCAAACACAGAAAAATCATCCATAAAGACTTCCATAATATCTTTAACATACTCATTAAATAAAACTAACATGCACCTTTTAAAAGTGGCGGGTGCATTACATAAACCAATTAGCATACGTCTATAGGCAAAGGTACCAAATGGGCCAGTGAATGTTGTTTTCTCCTAGTCTTCTGGTGCTATAAAGATTTGGAAACATCCAGATAATCCATCTAGAAAACAGTAATAATAATGGCTTGATAATCGTTCTAATATTTGATCAATAAATGGTAGAGGGAAATGGTCTTTCCTAGTAGCATCATTTAACTTTCGATAATCAATACAGACACGCTAACCTGTTACTATTCGCATTGGAATCAATTCATTCTTATCATTTGCTAATACTGTTAAACCGCCCTTCTTAGGAATGACTTGTACAGGACTAACCCATGAACTATCCGAAATAGGGTATATCATTCCAGCATCTAACAACTTAACAATCTCAGCTTTCACTACATCTTTCATATTTGGATTTAGCCTACATTACGGTTGAATATAAGGCTTATAGTTTCCTTCCAAAAGGATCTTGTGGGTGTAAAAACTAGGGTTAATACCTTTTATATCAGTTATTTGTCATGCTATAACACCTTTATACTTCTTTAGCACAGTTATTAACTTTTGTTTTTCAGTTTCAGAAATATTAGAAGAAATAACAACTGGGTAAGTATAATTAGATCCTGAGAATGCATACTGAAGATGATCTGGTAATTTTTTAAGTTCTACTATCGGTGGATCCTTAGTATTATTCTTAAGAACTTCATGATCTCCTTATGTAATCAAACTATACTCAATCTTCCTATTCATCGAAACAGAGTTATCTAGATATTATAAATGTTCAACAATATCTTGATTTTGTCTTCTTCTAGATAACTGTTAGTGATGCAAATCTCTAAAGGATCTCTATAATATAATTAAGAATTCATAAAAGTCATAATATTATCAACACCAGGAAAAAAATAGCAACAATCATCATTATCCAAAGATTGCTTCATTGTATTGTTGATCTGAAAAGTAACTTCATCTTCCCCTACTCGCAAAACAAATTTACCATAAAATGCCGATAAGAGCTCTAGATGTGGATAAGAATGGACAACCTAGTATGAGTGGCACTTCTACCTTTTCGTCCATATCTAGAATAACAAAATCAGTGGGGAATATAAACTTATCTACCTTAACCAATACATCCTCCACTATTCCTCTAGGATACCTAACCGAACGATCTGCTAATTGAATACTCATTTTAGTAGGCCTAAGTTCTCCTAGACCTAGTTTCAAATATAGTTTATAAGGCATTAAGTTTATACTAGCTCCTAAGTCCGCTAAAGCTTTATTCACTTGTAAATCACCGATTAAACATGGAATTGAAAATGAACCGGGATCCCTAAGTTTTTGTGGTAATTTGTTTTGTAAAATAGCGGAACATTCTTCACTAAGTGTTACTAAAGATAATTCTTCTATTTTCTTTTTATTTGTAATCAAGTCCTTTAAAAATTTAGCATACTTCAGCATTTGAATGACTTCAGAAAAAAGTAAATTAACATGTAATTGTTTAAACATAGATAAGAACTTACCATATTACGCATCCATGCGCTCCTTGTTCAGCTTCGCTAGATATAGTATTGCTGGTTGATACTCCTTCAAATTTGAATTCATCTTGTTCTATCCTTCGCCACTAGACTCCTCTTGGGGTGCTTCCTTTGTAAGCCTTTAGTCTAGTAATTCCTTTCCACTCCTCAATTGGATTGCTTTTGCATGCTCCTTCGAGTTTGTTTCGGTATTACCCAGAAGTGTTCCTTGCTGTCTTTTAGATACCATCCTTGCGAGCTGACCTATCTGATTCTCCAAATTCCGAATAGAGCCCTCTTGATTCCGAAAAGCTACACAGTTGTTTGCATGAACTTGGTGATTACATCTTCTAATGATGGCTTCCCTTGCTCCGGTTGTTGTGGTTGTCCAAAAATAGGTTGCTTGCCTTGATTTCCTTGTCCTCCCCAAGAGAAATTGGGATGGTTCCTCCATCCAAGATTGTATATAGAACTATATGGGTCATTTGCTTGGTTGAAGGGAGGTCTGGTATTGTTGCCTATATAGTCAACATGTTCACGCACTTGAGGTTCACAACCAGATATTCCACTAAATAAAGGGTCCCATTATTGAGGTACCATGGAGGGTGATGCTAAAGATAGGTTATCCATCTTCTGATGAAGCTTCTCCACTTGAATAGCTAAGGAAGTGATTGCATCAACTTCATAGATTCCTGAAGGCTTATTAGGCTTTTGTCTTACGGTAGTCAATTGATAGTTGTTCATTGCCATGTCTTCTATCAACTGTTGAGTTGCTTCTAGTATCTTCTTGTTTAAGGTGCCTCCACTAGCTGCATCGATCATCTGTTTAGTGGCTAGATTGAGACCATTGTAGAAGGTCTGAATCTGAAGCCAGGAAGGTAATGCATGATGGGGACACTTCCTTAATACTTCCTTGAATCGTTCTCATGTTCCATACAATGATTCAGATTCTAATTGAGCATATGTAGAAATGTCATTCCTTGGCTTTGCAGTCTTCGCCAGTGGAAAATACTTCATCAAGAACTTCTCAACCATCATATCCATATAGTGATCGACCCTCTAGGTAATGAGTTTAACCACTTCTTTTCCTTGTGCCTTAGTGAGAACGGAAACAACCTTAATCGAATGGCATCATTGGTAACGCTATTTATCTTAAATGTATCACATATATCTAAAAATCTGGCTAAGTGTGTGTTGGGATCTTCATCTTGCAGGCCATCATATTGGACATACTATTAAACCATCTGAATAATACTAGGCTTCAATTCAAAATTGTTGGCGTCAATTGGTGGTCTAACAATGCTTGACCCAGTACCCTAGATCTTAGGTCTAGTAAAGTCAAACATGGTTTGCTCGTTCTGATTTGCCATATTATCTGGATGATGATCTCCTAAGTTTACTGTTTCCTCTTCTGAAAGTCCGTTTGAATTATCTGTGTTATCAGTTATCAAGTCCCTTTGTGAGGTATTGCGAATAGTCCGTTCCGGGTCAGGATGAAATGGTGTTATCCCAAAATTTCTCCCCTGGTCATAGACTAACAGACTATAAAACAGAGATTAAGTGATGTAATTATACAATAAACTAATTTACAATTATATGTTAGTAATCAAAAGTTTGTAGATTAATAAAGTTTAAGCTTTCAAAATATTGAAAACGAGTCCCCGGCAACGGTGCCAAATACTTGATGCGATAATTTCTACTATAGTATAAACTATGTAGATAGGTATAAGCTAAATTGATTTTAATCTCAGGCAAGTGCACCTATCAATCATAGTATAGGAGAAATATACATCTCATGTCGTATTCCTCAAGTTATTTTCAAGTACTCATACTCACACTCACTCTATTATCATACCTATATTTAAAATTGGTTGTTACTCTAAATTAACATTACTAGGACTAATTGGATAAAGTGACATTGGAGGATTAAGGATGGTAAAAAGCAGATGGTCTAAAGTAATCACATGAGAATATTCACTCATTAGTTAAATTCTATGTAACCACGTATTAACAATAATATCAAATTCGTTGTATTGTAAGAGTTCAATCTTTATCGAATCCTCTCTCAAACAATTTAATACCTAAACTTAAGTTGAGTAAATTTTCTCTCGAACAATTTGTTGGAGCATGCGTTCCGCATCTCTTGGTTTGAGAATAACAAATACCGTGATGTATTTGATCTACTATTTTGTGTGTTTATAGTATACAGGTTGTATAGGTTGAATGAGGAGATAAGTCCTCAGTCATGGGCATGATCCAAGGGTGTGTACACTTCAGGAAAAAACAAAATGACGAGTTTTGTGTGCTAAACTTCAAACAGTCATAACTTTCAATCCGGGAGGAGTTAAGGAATGTGCCACCCCATTCCGGAATGAGAATGAAATCATCTACTCTCTGAAAATAGTTGGGATGGCAAATATGGAAAGGAGGTGTCGCCAGGCAATAGCCACTATCGCCCGGCGATAGCTCCACGATCGAATCATCCCACGGAAACCTCAGAATCGTGGGACATGTGGCAGCCAGATAGGATATCGCCGATCAATGACAGTCAATGTTGCCGGGTGATATTGCTAAAATATAAAAGTGATTCATTTTTCCATGGAGATCAAGGATTATAGAATTTAGAGTGTTCCTTCCCGTACAAATGATCTAGAGAGCTCCAGCCTTCAAAAAACTCTCATTTTTCCAAAGAACATTCAAGAGTGAAGAAGAGACAGTTCATGTGCAGCATCTCAGGCAATCTTTGTAAGGATTTGACATCGTCTTCAGAGCTTCATTTTGAGTGAGTTTTTATTCTGAATTTCTATTTTGTAACTTATCTTATCATCTTTGTAATCGGTAGAGAAATCGACGCCTTGTGCGTGACATCTAAGTCCTTGCGTGGCTTCGGAGGAAATCGCCGCCTTGTGCATGGCGTATAAGTCCTTGTGTGGCTTAGGGGAAAATCACCGCCTTGTGCGTGGCGTTCAAGTCCTTGTGCGGCTTAGGGAGTAATCACTGCCTTGTGTGCAGCGTCTAGATCATGGTTAGATCTAGGGGAGGCTAGTAGCAAGATCTAGAGAGAGATACGCTTTAGCCTGCCGGATCTTGGTAGAAGGACCGGTGAAATCAAAAGTTAACTATGTTTTTCATAAGCCTTAATCTCTAGCTTCATAGAGATATCATGAATATTAGTTTATCACTTATGAAATAAAAGATTATCATTTTTGTTCTTGTTTATTTCTAAGTGTTTAATTTTATTATGAAAAAGTAGTTTTGATTTCTTTAATTATTTCATCAAGTAAATTAAGATTAAGAAATAAATAATGTCAACCCTTATTCACCCCCCCCTCTAAGGGCGTTGTAAGATCCAACAATTGGTATCAGAGGAGGTTATTCCAAAACGGCTTCACAATCTGGAATAATGGTGCTTCATGATCTCGCAACCACTAGAGGGGATGAAATTTTAATAAATGAAAAATCTTTAACATCACCATTGTTTATGAGTGAAAACTATAAAGGGTGAAAAATTCTAATGGAAAACTTTCTTAAATCTTTAGATGAGCAAGTTTGGAAAATTACTATTGAAAAGCCCCCAATTATTTTAAATAAAAATGAAATGATTTTAAATGCTAAATTATTAAATATTTTATTTTATGCACTAGCTCAAAATATTTTATAACTTATTTATACATTTCCTACTGCTTATGAAATTTAGAAATATCTTGAGAATTCTTATAGTCTTCTTCCCACAGATAATGAACAAGAGTAATTTCCTATATATCCGAGAGAAGAATCGATGAGGACTCATGTTTGGAGGAAGATCTATCAAATTCATCTAATAAAGAAGAATGCAACATCACAATATTATGCTCAAATGATGACAACACATCAAACGGAAGGGAAGATGAAATCTCATCAATAGAAGAGGACGATGAAGATTTCAAAGGAGCTATATGTTCAAATCATGCCTCATTCAAAAGTGTTGTAAGAAAATCAAATTCTTCTCTTTTTGTTTCAAATTCTATTTCTACATACCACATGCTTGAAATTGCTAAACGTAGAATTAAGAAATTGAAAAATATTAATTCCAAATTACGTTTAGAAAATAAAACTTTAAAAGCAAACGCTAAAGTAGAATCTCATATTGATGTGTCTTGTTCTTCTTCTTGCGCTATATTTGAAATGCTACATTTTATTTTGATTGTAATTCTTTTAAAAAAGAACTCAAGTTTTATGAAAATGAGCTTTTAATTTCAAAAGAATGTAATGAAAAATTGTTAATTGAAAATAATATTATATCTCATAAACTAAAATCTGTAAAATTACTTGTGCAAGAATTTTTAAATAATTTTAAGTCTCTTATTTCTAGTTTATCTTCAAATTTATATAAGTCATCTACTAGTATTTCAAACTTCATAAAAGATACACCTATTAGAAAACTTAATCACAAAAACATGTTAAGTTTTGATAATGAGAGTGAAATATAACAAATATTTGTAAATATAATACCAAAACTTAATTATCATATGCATTTACAAAATCAATACACTCCTAACATAAAATTGAATGTTCACAAATTTCTCATAAATAATACTAATAAAAATCATCACCATGGAAATTTGAAACATACTCAACTAAGGTATGAATGGAGACCCAAAATTAAAAATGAATCTTTAACTCCATTTGAAAGGGCCCATTCATCACATTCTCCCTGTAAGACAACACACTTTATTTGGGTACCCAAAGGAACTGTCACACTCGATCCCTTTTGGATACCTAAATCACTTATTCATTAGTTTGCAATCACTTGTGTGAAGTAGAAATCAATCTAATATGAAATACTTAAAAATTCTACTTCACGATATAATTGGTAATATCTATTTTGTTTTGTTAATTTTAAAATTTTTTTCTTCTTTAAGCCAACCCGTATTTTGGTCACTTATTAATATTATGACCTAACATTGAACTCAAAATTCTAGCATTATCATATAATGAATATTATTATCCACACATATTGAATATTATTATCCATGATAGTTATTTCATATTGTCATGATAAAATAAATTAAATGTTAAAAGATTAAAAATTAAATTCATAATAACTATGTGACTTTAAAATAAACTATAATTAAAAATCAATCTTACATAAAAGTCATAGTTTATGATTTCATTCTTAGACTTAAACGTTTAGTATGTCCATGATCATTCACTCACATTATATGTCTCATTTTAGCGAGGGCGTAGGTTGTATGCATTAGAGACGCTAATCTGTAAATCATGTCTTGTCCTTAATAGGGGAAGGGTTCTAGTGGAGCCTTGCGAGGCACTAGGGGGAAAGAGTGTTAGGTGTAGAGGCATCTTTTGTGTGCATATGGGATTAACACTCCAACCTATGGTAAGTGTGCAGCTCCTCATGCCCATCCGTCACTTAGTACGAGGCTAGTGTGTAGAAATATAGCTTGAGTAGTTTAATCTAAGAAATACTAATATCATATTCATTGCATGAACATTATTTTACACTTTATGATTATTTAAATCATGCATATTAGTTTGAACATGTGTATATTATTTTATACTAGGTATTTTTAAAGATATTAAAAAAACAAATTATAAAATTACAAAACAATTAAAAAATGTTTTGTTTACTTATGTGTGTTTTTTGTCTTGTATTGTTATAAAAAAATCAAAAATTAAATATATAAAAAATGATTATTATTCATCATCATTGTCAAGGATGACTAATTATATCTATTAAAGATTAAATATAATGTTTAATTTAATTTTCAAGTTTCATACAACATTGTTGTTTATGTCATGTCTTGATTATTATCTTATTATGTGCAATGAAATCGATTGTAGAAAAGCATGTGTATAATTGTTTAGTAAGCCTCTAAGTATGAGTAATATTTTATGTTTGATAATGATTCATTCACTCACTTATTTTGATAACCTACAAGTGTTTTTAATCATATACTTGCATGGTTGTTGAAAGTGATAAGTTGTCTACCTAAATCACCTAGAGGGGGGTGAATAGGTGAATTGTGCGTCTATTTGCGGAATAAAAATTTAACGAACTTGCACAATAAAATAATCAAGCAATCACAGACGAGAAGAAGATTTATAGTGGTTCCATAACCTTGGGTACGTCCACTTTCCCTCACTGATCTAGTAAATCACTAGACTCGGCTACTCCACTATCTCGGATTGAAAACCAATCCTACGTCTCAGAACCAAGTTCCTACAATCTTGATCCAAATGGATCTACACTCGGAAGATGAATACTTCCTACAACTTGGAGAACAAAGCTCCTACACTCGGAGAATAATCTCCTACAAGATTAAAAAGAGATTTGATAATACAAACAGAAATTTCTTCTCATTTCTGAAAATCTGTCCCTAGGTCTTCTTTCTTGAACTTTGCGGCTTTTTCAAAAATTGTTGAAGAAGACTCTCGATGGATCAGTTCTGAGAAACTTGGACTTACTCTATCAAGGAGAAGATGAAGATTTATGAATCCCTTGAACAGCAAGTCAATCTGGATCGAAATCGGCTTTTGGCGACAAGATAAGCGACAACGGTTTCTGTAAATCTTTCTTGAGAGAGACGACCGATTCAGAATTTTAGAAAGGTACGGTTCACCGCTAAGGGTTAGTATTTAATGACAAGACCTTATATAAGATTTCCCCTAACGGTTAGAATTGACATTAATGATAACACGTGGACCAATCACGTCAAGTCATTTGAAAATCCCGACAATTCTGAACTTAATTAAGCAATTTTCTGAAAAATTGGATTGTAGTTCTCGAGAAGTATATATAAGTTCTCGAGAACAAGCTGATTACTCGAGGGCTATACATTCTAGACTTATGTAAGTACTCGAGAATTATGAGCTAAGACTTCTTGAGAACTAAACTGGACTTCTCAAGAACTAAAAGAATATTACTCGAGAGGTAAAACTTGTACTCGAGTACTAAGCTGACTTCTCGAGAAGTAGAAGCTAAGTACTCGAGAACTATAACCCAGCTTCTCGAGAGATGGACTTAGAAAAATTTTCAAGGCAAGCTCTGGCTACTGGAGAAGTGTAGACTATGTCTACTCGAGAACTAGTCTAGGCTTCTCGATAACTTTAATGATGTTACTCGAGAACTAAGACTTGTACTCAAGTACTAAGCTAAATACTCAAGTTTTGCTAACTCCACTACTCGAGAACTATACTAGGCTTCTCGAGAAGTGGACTTAGAAAAAAATTCTGAATATTAGGAAATCTTTCTTCTTCAAGACTCCAATCTCCATCCAATGTTCCAAGTGCTTGAATGTGAAGTGTATCCCAATAGAGAGGGTACACATGAGTCAACACCATGGATCACACAGTGAGGGATTACACTGTATGATCCTGTGTTCATGACCCACTGTAGACTGATATTGGTCTACACTTAGCAATGATAGTCTGCAAACACACAACTAATAGAGAGATCAAATACAACTTAATTCATCTTAGTTCAAGGGTGACTTCATGCAAATCTGGGTTATTGTGGATGCAATACCCAATAATCTCCCCCTATTTGTAGAAGTAAGAACCCTCTACACTAAGGTGAATTATATCAACAAAGAAAGAACTGTATATAAAGACATGATCAAATGCAAGTAATGAAAAACTAAACACAGAATCAACAAAACTAGAATATATATATATATAGTGTTTTAGATTTCAAATCAACATCCATTTCATCCTTAATCTCAAAAAGAATTATTAACAGAAAATTAGTCCTTGCTCTGATGTTGCCTATCATACTTCTCTTATTGTCTTGTCTGGTAGCTGAAAGGCTTTGGATAGTACCTTGGAGGTTTAGGAGGTGCCTTTGGATTGTTCTTTCCATATTCTCTGTCATAGATTCTCCTTTTAGTCATGGACTTTTCATAGAGTTCCCACTCAGAAGAGCTGTAGTGGAGATTCCTGCTTTCATTGCAGTCCATTACTAGCTTGAGAGTATCAAGAATCAAAGCCTTGGAAGTAGGACTCCAGACTTCAGCAAATTCCTGTACTTTCCTTTTCTCTGAGTCTGGCTTAGGGACACTTTTGCTAGCAGAGGGGCCTTCCCCATACTTCCTCTTCTTAGGAATGTGGATTTCAGGTAGACCTTGAAGAATCATATCATCCCAAACTTGATCATAGGAAGAAGGTGGAGGAATTTGATCTTCTGGCCTTGGAGAGAAGCATGGCATCTGAGGTTGCATCTGAGTAGGCATCTGCCTTGACTGACCTTCAGCAAGGGGGTTTAGGTGATGAGGTATGACATTATGATCAACCTGAAATTCAAGTAATATCTTGTTATGCATCCAGACTGCAGTGTCATAGTTATGAAATTTCACAGACTGGATCTGTTCTAAAATATTCTTATTAATTTTAGTTATCTTGTCAGACCAGACTGTGTTGGTAGTAGCAGTAAACTTGTCCACAAACTTGTCCACATGTTCTTTCACTAAACTCTTCCCCTTTCTTAATTCTATAGATAGTTTGTCTATAGCATCTTCCTTGAAGGTACCAACCTCTTCACAGATTTTCATAAGGTTTTCCTGGGCTTTCTTTTCCAAGTAAATTTGGTTGCCAACAAGAGTTACTGATTGATCCATGACCTTACCAACACTAGAGATAGTATGGTCTATAGCTTTTCCACCAATCTGAAATAGATCTTTCAGAGAGTCAATATTGTGTTGGATTTTTGCAAAGCCTCTGCTCATCTCTTTCTCTAAAGCAGATACTTTGTCTTAAACTAGTCTCAGAGATTCATCAAAATATTTTCTTTGCTCAGCCAGCATAACTTCAATTTTTCTTAGAATATCTTAACTTACAGGGGCAGCAACAGTAGCAGCAGGAACAACAGGAGTAGTAATTTGAGGTGGAGGAGGGACTTCCCATGGAGGGATTTCTTCAACAACTATAGAGCTTTTAGCTTTGGTAGTATTAATGACTATATTTTCTTCTTCCTCACCAAGGAGGGTGGGAATAGAGAAATCAAGTCTCCTTAGAGGAGATTCAACTTCCTCTGGTTCTGGCTCATCTTCTTCTGATAGAAGTATAGTATCTGGTTGATGTGAGTCTTTGCTTGGAGATGGAGAAGAAGTTGCTTTGGGAGAAAGTACTGGAGATGGAGAAGGTGCTGGAGATGGATCCTTTGGGGATTCTTCTGCATTTACTGAATGGAGGGAAGGAAGGGGCTCATCAGAAGTGAGTTCTTTTATTATACTGTATATGTCTTCTGCAGTAGAGTTGAGGGTTTTCAGAACTTGCTCATCTGAGAATGTCTCATCTGATATGTCTGCCAATGGAGACCTGACTAGAGATCTGATTGGACTTATGACTTGTGATCTAGCTGGACTCCTGACTGGACTTCTGATTGGAGATCTCACTGAAGGAGGAGGAGATGGAATTCTGTCATCTGGAATAGAGGAAGCAGATTCCCCCTCAGTTGCTGCACCAGATGGTTCAACAACTTCATGAGAGGAGGGATATAGGGTCCTGTCTTCTGTAGTAGTGTGTGCATGCTCTTTTGCAATCTGTTTGGTGTTCTTCAGTTTTAACTCCCACCTATGTATAGAAGTTATGGAGATCTTCTTCAGGTGATGAATAGGTGTTCCTTTGGAGGTGTCAAAGACTGTTGGATTAATTTCATGCAGCATCAAAGAAATTATCCTGGCAAACTTTGGATTCTTTATGTTGTCCCTTATCATATCAAAAATCATCATCCCATACGGAAATTTTTTCTTGCAGACGATAGCAGTCATTACATTGAATAGGTTATTGGTGATGAAACCAACAGAGCCGGTCCTGCACCATAGGATCTTCCCAACAATATCTACTAGAAGCTTGCTTACCTCATTCAGAGCTGTCCTTCTAAGAGAGGTGATGTCTACTGGTACTCCACAAAAATGACAAGTTCTGTCATTATATTCCTATGCAAGTTCATCTTCGTCATCTACAATCGGCAACCTTAGAATCTTGGACACAAAGGTTGGGTTCAATTTGATCTTCACCCCTTTTACTTTTGATTTCAATATTGAGCTATTTCTCCTTATCTTGACATTTCGATAGAACTCTTCAACTTTTGGGAAAAGAATTTTGCAAGGTTCTTGGAGAACGAAGTTCAGACCTGCAGTTTCGAGAAGAAGTAGAAGATTCTTGAAATCATCTGAGAGTTCAGCAATCCCGGCCACAACTAGTTCACTTCCAACTCCTATCCTGGACTGCTGTGCTATGGTTTCTGAAGATGGCGACGAACGGAGCGCGAGAGAACGACGGTGTAGAAGCTCTTAGTCGGCGGAAGGCGAAGAGTTTTCGAGAGAAAGGGATTTGAAATGTCAATTGATTTATGAAATCTAAAGTTTTATGTATATATATAAACCTAGTATCGACGATTAAGTGTCTAATTAACCTCAAATAAGCCATTGATTAAGGCAGAAATGAAGCGGTTTGTGAAAAATGAAGAAATGAACAGAATTTGAAAAATGACGGGTCATTTCTCGATTGGACGATTAGTTCTCGAGAGGTAGGAGTATAGTTCTCGAGAAGTAGATTTTTAGTACTCGAGTACTTATAGTACTTCTCGAGAGACAGGCCTGAAGTTTTCGAGAAGTAAACTCTTAGTGCTCGAGAACCAGTTTATTACTTCTCGAGTAGTAACTCTATTTCTTGAGAAGTGACTTCCACTTGGAGAAATTTCTAACCTTTTTGTAGTATCCTCGATTCCTGAGCTTTGAAATGATCCCTTTTGGTCTATCCTTCTTTGTTCAGCATCCCAAGTTCAGTTTTGAAGAAATTGAACTTGGTCTCGTTCAGCGGCTTCGTGAAAATATCTACAACTTGCCGATCTGTTGGCACATACTGCAGATCCACATCCCCTTGCTCCACATGCTCCCGGATGAAGTGATATCTGAGCTCGATGTGCTTTGTCCGGCTGTGTGAGACTGAGTTGTTGGCAATTGCTATTGCGCTGGAGGAGTCGCAAAATAATGGAATGTATTTAACCTTCATGTTGTAGTCTTCTAGCATGTTCTTTAGCCAAAGCAACTATGCACAACAACTACCGGCAGAAATATATTCTTACTCGGGCGTTAAGATTGCGACACAGTTTTGCTTTTTGCTGCTCCATTAGATAAGTCTTCTTTCAAGGAACTGACACGTCCCGGAAGTGCTTTTTCTATCATCTTTGCTACCTGCAAAGTCTGCATCTAAAAAACCAATTAGTTTGCTGTCATTACTTCTTGGGTACCATAAGCCAAGATTCGGTGTACCTTTAAGGTATCTCAAGATCCGCTTTGCAGTAGCATAGTGAGATTCCTTACTGTTCACTTGGAATCTAGCACAGACACATGTAGAGAACATTATGTCTGGTTTACTGGCAGTAAGGTAGAGAAAAGATCCAACTATGCTTCTGTACTTAGTTTCATCAAAAGGTTTCCCTTTCTCATCCTTGTCCAGAGACATAGCTGAGGCCATTGAAGTACACATAGAGGTTGCACTCTCCATTCCGAATTTCTTAATTAACTCCTTGGTGAACTTAGTCTGTGAGATGAAAATTCCATCTTCAGATTGTTTCACCTAAAGTCCTAAGAAATACTTCAACTCTCCCATACTACTCATTTCAAACTTCCCTTATATAAGTTTAGAAAACTTTTTGTAGAGGTTGTCGTCTGTAGAACCAAAAATGATGTCGTCTACATAGATTTGCACTAACAAAATCTTGTCTTTAATTTCCCTAAGAAATAATGTCTTATTTATCTTTCCCCATGTGAACTTGTTCTCGAGGAGAAAGATGGGGGCTGTTCCACGTACACTTCTTCCTTTATGTCACCATTAAGGAAGGAAGACTTCACTTCCATTTGATAGACAGTGAAGCCCTTCAGTGCAGCATAAGCCAGGAACAGTCTGATTGTCTCTAGCCTTGCCACTGGAGCGTATGTTTGGTCGAAGTCGATTCCTTCTTCTTGACGGTATCCTTTGGCGACGAGTCTGGCCTTGTACTTTATGATTGTTCCATCTTCTTCCATCTTGTTCCTGTATACCCACTTTGTCCTGATGACATTTTTACCTTTGGGTCTTGGAACTAGCTTCAAAACTTTGCAGCGCTTGAATTGGTTCAGTTCTTCTTCCATGGCTAAGATTCATGATGCATCTGAGTTTGCTTCCTCAAACTTCTTTGGTTAAACCTATGAGAGAAAACTTAAATATAGATTCTCGTTAGTTGTACCTCGACGAGTTCTGACACCATCCCGGGGATCTCCTATGATTTGGTCCAATGGATGATCCTTCAAATGTCTGAGCTCTAGATTCCTAGCATCTGGAACTTCTTCAGCCACTAGAGTGACTTCATCAACTTGGATGGTTTCTTCATCGTGATCGTCTACCTCTCCAATGGGGGTTGGAGTAGTGATCTTGATGAACTTTTCTCTTTCACCTTCAGTCGGTTCAACCAAGCTGATTTCTTTCAGCTTTGTACCTGCATCTACAACAAGCACACTAGACGATTTGCTTTGCAGCAAGCTCGTCTCATCAAATGCAACATGTATGGATTCCTCTACAACCAGAGTTTTTCTATTGAAAATCCAGTATGCCTTACTATGGCTATTATAACCTACAAAAATACCTTCAAAACTTTTCTCACTAAACTTACTAGTATGATACTTACCATTGTTAAGCACGAAGTATTTACAGCCAAAAATTCTAAAATATGAAATAGTTGGTTTCCTGCCCTTTAGAAGTTCGTAAGGTGTCTTATCATGATTCTTATTTATGAGTGCCCGATTTTTCACGTGGTATGCAGTATTGACGGATTTAGCCCAGAAGTACTCTGGTAGTGAAGCATCACTCAACATAGTCCTGCAGGCCTCTATGAGTATTCTGTTCCTTCTCTCGGCTACTCCATTTTGCTTTGGAGTGGGAGGAGAGGAAAACTCATGAAAGATACCTAGGCTTTCACAGAATTCTGTCATGGC
The DNA here is from genome assembly GCA_039513925.1 of Platanthera zijinensis. NCBI lineage: Eukaryota > Viridiplantae > Streptophyta > Magnoliopsida > Asparagales > Orchidaceae > Platanthera > Platanthera zijinensis. Next base: position 95,522,675 of record CM077097.1, read on the forward strand.
CCCAGACTTGAATTCAATTCCATTGTCACTTCTGATCTTTACTACGGAATAGTTGTATTCATTCTGGATCTGCCTAACGAAATTTGTAAAGACATCAAAGGTATCTGACTTGTGTTTCAGAAAGAACACTCACGCAAAGCACGAGTAATCGTCAACAATAACCAATGTATATTCCTTACCTCCCAAGCTTCTAATTTGCAGTGGACCGAACAAGTCCATATGAAGTAGATGGAGACATCTACTTGAATCTTTGTTAACAATGCTTTTAAAGGTATCCCTTGTTTGCTTGCCTTTTACGCATGCATGACAAGATCTATATTTGACGTACTTGACATTCGGGGCATCACGAACTAAGATCAGGGAGAATAATTTATTAATAGTTTTAAAATTAATATCTGCTAACCTCTTGTGCCATTGGTCACCAAGAGACGCACTATCTTTTGCTAAAAAGCACACTGGTGTAGAAGAGTCTATACAAATGAAATTTAAACAAAATATATTCCTGCTTCGAGTGCTAGATAAAATAGTTTCCATATTGTCAACAGACTTTATCAAGCACTTATCAGCATGGAATTCAACTATGTATCCTTTATCGCATAGTTGGCTTATGCTTATGAGATTGTGTTCTAATCCCTCAATATAAGCTACATCCGAAAAGGATACACTACCGTTAGTAATCATGTCATAGCCTTTAGTGATTCCTCGGTCTGAACCTCCAAAGATGACCTTTGGTCCGTTCAAGACTAGGGAATAGTTCTGAAGTAGGCTTCTAGTCCCGGTCATGTGCCGAGAGCATCCACTGTCCAAATACCAGATAGACATTTTTGGTCGCCTTTAGACATACCTGCAATCATAATCAGTTTGCCTTAGGAACCCAAACACGTTTGGGTCTTTGGTCTCGTGTTAGAACACTCCCCCTACGAGGATTAGTATTATGAGTGCTCATTCTCATGTTGCCAACCTGAGGAGTTGCAATATTTCTTGGATTAAACCAACAATCGATGGCGAAATGACCAATTTTGCCATAACACCAACAGTCGAACTTGTTGTATCTTTGCCTTAGGTACTCCTGCTTGACCTTCTAGGATAGTGGTCCAGCAAGGGTTGCAGTCTTGGAGGAGGCTTCATGATGATGAAAATCACATGATTTCTTCTCCTTTGCAGGCTTTTTCACAATGAGTTTTATCTTTGGTGCTTTTTTGAAGTTATGACCATGATCATAAGGACCATAGTCCTGAAGAATGACTTCTTCATAAGGTGCCTTAAAGACACTCTCACTAAATTTTCTGGGGCGAGTCCATCCTTGGTAACGAGACTTTGGCTCTACATAAGTAGGCCAGTCAAGTGGCCATAGGAGGAGTCAAGATCAAACTCATTAGTTGGAAATATGACTTTCTTAAAGATAGTCTGATCTTGAGGGGATTTACCCTTCTCTTCGGCTGAGGCCTTCTTGGCGGCCTTATTCTTTCTCTTAGCCTTATTCATCCTAGAAGATTTACTAGGAGCTTCTATATGGCCTAGCCAAGCACCCTTGGCCTAAGCAGAGAACTCAGCAATAAGAGGAAGAACTACCTTGGGCTTAGAGAAACCTTCAACAAGTTTCTTTTCGGCTTCTAGTAATTCTTACAACCCCTTGATGATTTCATCCTTCAGATCAAGGTGCGTGATAGCCTTGTTGAACTCATCAACTGCAGTATCTAAGTCTTCTCTTAGTGAGTCCATCTTAACGACTTCCTCTCTCAGAGAGCTTTCTATGGCCTTTAGAGACTTAATCTCTTTTGCCTGAGTTTTCACGACCTTTCGATATTTGTCGTATGCCTTGATCAACTCCTTGTACTGGGCCATGAGTTCAGACTCATCGTCAGAGGATCTGTCCTCATGATCATGCTCAGAGACTTCAGATTCAGAAAGAGGAGTGTGAGAGTTTACCTTCCCTGTGAACTGGGGCTCTTGTTCATCATATGATTGAGCCATAAGCCCAAAGTAGGCTTCTTCTTCTTCACTCGACTAAGATGAGTCAGAGTCACTAAGAGTCTTGCCCTTCTTGGCTATCAGGCTCTTCTCTGTCCTCTTCTTGTTGTATAAGGACTTCTTTTCTTCTCTCCTGCCACCCTCCTTCTTCTTGTGGGGGCAGTCAGCTATGACGTGACCTGACTTGTTATAACAGTAGCAAATTATGTCAGTCGAAATATATTTGTTCTGTTTAGAACCATACCTGTCGTGGCTGCTTGAGCCCTTTCTGCGTCGATCACTATCAAGTCGTGATCTTCTGTAAGAGGCATCCTTGCCTTTCCATTGCTTCTTCTTGTTCAAGAATTTCTTGAACTGTCATTAGAGTAAGGAGAACTCTCCTTCAGATAGCTCTGATCCTGAGGTATTTGTCTCTGAGTTTTCTTCTTCACTAACTTCTTGTGCTAGGGCTGGAGAGGTAGCCTTTGACTTCCTGGAGGTGTCTGACTTTAAAGCAACAAACTTCTCTTTGGATGCAGACATGCTCTTCTCTTCTTCATCTTTCCTTGTATTGAGTTGAAACTCATATGACATCAGCTTCCCGAAGAGATTCTGAGGATCTGTCTCAGCTAGCTTTCCAAATTCCCTGATGGCACATACCTTATTATCCCATTCCTTTGTTAAGGATCTTATGAACTTGTCATTCAGTTCTCTGTTGGTGAAGACTCGGCCATATACTCTGAGGCCGTTAACTATCTTGAAAAAGTTCTCAAAAGTATCTGCAATGGTATCTTTGTGCCCTTGTCAGAAGGCTTCATATTTCTTATTCAAAAGAGATCTTCTGTCATCCCTTACTTCTTCTATACCTTCCAGCAAGGTGATGAGGGACTGCCACATCTCCTTAGCAGACTGGCGGTGGATCAAGTTTTGCAGCATAGAGTCATCGACTGCACTTGCTATTATATTCTTAGCTTTCTTATCTAGAGAGACAAGTTCAATCTCGTCTTTATCTAGATCAATCAACTTCTTTGGGACTTTCATTGTTGGATCTATAGTGGAGGTAGTCATAGGAATGTAAGGACCTTCTTCAACAATCATGAAGATCCGGGGATCCACAGCTTCCATGAAAAACTTAATTCTTTCTTTCCACATGGGAAAATTGTTTTTTGTGCACAGGGTAAGCTTGGCAAAATATTTAGCCTTGTCCATTGCTTGAAAAATTCTCTAGAGACAGCTTAAAGTGGAAATTGATCAAGGTGTTAACCTTTTAATGACCAGCCTGCCTCTGATTCCAATTGAAAGTGATAAGTTGTCTACCTAAATCACCTAGAGGGGGGGGGGTGAATAGGTGAATTGTGCGTCTATTTGCGGAATAAAAATTTAACGAACTTGCACAATAAAATAATCAAGCAATCACAGATGACAAGAAGATTTATAGTGGTTACCCAACCATGGGTATGTCCACTTTCCCTCACCGATCTAGTAAATCACTAGACTCGGCTACTCCACTATCTCAAATTGAAAACCAATCATACGTCTTAGAACCAAGTTCCTATAATCTTGATCCAAATGTATCTACACTCGGAAGATGAATACTTCCTACAACTCGGAGAACAAAGCTCCTACACTCAGAGAATAATCTCCTACAAGATTAAAAAGAGATTTGATAATACAAACAAAAATTTCTTCTCAGATCTGAAAATCTGTCCCTAGGTCTTCTTTCTTGAACTTTGTGGCTTTTTCAGAAATTGTTAAAGAAGACTCTCGGTGGATCATTTCTGAGAAACTTGGACTTACTCGATCAAGGAGAAGATGAAGATTTATGAATCCCTTGAACAACAAGTCGATCTAGATCGAAATCGTCTTTTGGCAACAAGATGAGCGGCGACGGCTTCTATAAATCTTTCTTGAGAGAGACGGCCGATTCAGAGTTTTAGAAAGGTACTGTTCACCGCTTAGGGGTAGTCTTTAATGACAAGACATTATATAAGATTTCCCCTAACGGTTAGAATTGACATTAATGACGACACGTGGACCAATCACGTCATGTCATTTGAAAATCCCGACAATTCTGAACTTAAGCAATTTTCTGAAAAACTGGACTGCAGTTCTCGAGAAGTATATATAAGTTCTCGAGAATAAGTTGATTACTCGAGGGCTATACGTTCTGTACTTATGTAAGTACTCGAGAATTATGAGCTAAGACTTCTCGAGAACTAAATTGGACTTCTCAAGAACTAAAAGAATATTACTCGAGAGCTAAAACTTGTACTCGAGTACTAAGCTGACTTCTCGAGAAGTAGAAGCTAAGTACTCGAGAACTATAACCTAAGTACTCGAGAACTATAACCCAGCTTCTCGAGAGATGGACTTATAAAAATTTTCAAGGAAAGCTTTGGCTACTCGAGAAGTGTAGGCTGTGTCTACTCGAGAACTAGTCTAGGATTCTCGAGAACTTTAATAATGTTACTCGAGAACTAAGACTTGTACTCGAGTACTAAGCTAAATACTCGAGTTCTGCTAACTCCACTACTTGAGAACTATACTAGACTTCTCGAGAAGTGGATTTAGAAAAAAAATTCTGAATATTAGGAAATCTTTCTTCTTCAAGAATCCAATTTTCATCCAATGTTCCAAGTGCTTGAATGTGAAGTATATCCCAATAGAGAGGCTATACATGAGTCAACACCTTGGATCACACAGTGAGGGATTACACTGTATGGTCCTGTGTTCATGACCCACTGTAGACTGATATTGGTCTACACTTAGCAATGATAGTCTGCAAACACACAACTAAATAGAGAGATCAAATACAACTTAATTCATCTTAGTTCAAGGGTGACTTCATGCAAATCTGGGTTATTGTGGATGTAATACCCAACAATTATGTAGTGTAATAACATAATAATTAAAATGCATAAATAGACTACCTACACTACATTGAATTGTTAATTTCAATTCTTATTTTCATGCACTTATTCATCAGAGAAAAGTGGTTTAAAATTTTTAAATGATATTGTTTGCAAAACAAGTGAATTCGGAGTCTTTGGTCATATGCATAAAAAGCATATAATAAATGACAGGGAAAACTCCACTAAGTACTGCTCACCCTCCTGATAAGTCTTAATGAGCATTATGAGGTTGAGCACCTTGGAAATGATTGTAAAGTATCTTGTAGCAAACAAAAATATTCACCACTTCTCTTAGTACATTGGATCACAAAAATAAAAACAAAGTTAAAAAGAATAAAAGTGATCCCTCAAGCACTACTTCGCTCCCTGATAAGTCTTCTTGAGCATTATGTGTGCGAAGCACCTTGGTAGTTGTAATTTTTATGTATGTGCATTGAAATATCGTGGACGTAATTTTATTTGTGTATTTTAATATTGTATTATTTCATTATATATGTCATTCGTTTTGATTAATACATTTGTATACCTTATCAAATCACTTTTGTATACATTATTTTCATATATAAAATTTTTACTTATGAGAATTGGATCCTAATGCATATCTAAACAATTCTCTACAAACTTAAGTAAATGCACTTGATAGCAAAGCATGACCACTTCAATGTTTTTGTTTACTTGAAATGCAAATTTTATTACATTGTAGTTTTGTATCTTTTTTGATATTTTCAAATCATGTTTGCAATTATATCTTAATGGAATGACATTTCTTGGAACTTTAACACAAACATCTAATTTTCAGTTTTAAAACTCATTATCTTTTATATATTCTCTATTTCTAAAAAGATGTTTATTTTTAAGAGTATTTATTATACTTTTCGATGTGATTACTACTTGTGCTTATTCATGATTTCTTTCTTAACAAGTGGTATCTTGAAATAAAAATGTTTACACTACCATTTCATTTATGTTCCTTAATACTTTAGGTTCCACCATGCTTATTTTTAACAAGTGGTATACACTCACCTCTATCCTATTTTGATACAATCAAAAGGGGAGAATAACTTGCATGAACTTAAAAATTTTAGAGGGAGTATATTATAAATTTCATAGGAAATATCTGTGTTGCTGGAATATTCATAGAAGAAGTGCATATATTATCATATTGCTCGATCATGGTTATTCTTCTAACAAGTTATCCCTAATCAATCTTAAAAGGCATATATTAATTCCTACCCACTTTTGCTAATGAAAAAAGGGGAAGAATAAACTGAGAAATCTAGTGGATTTGATATTTAGGGGGAGCAAAATATATAGGGAACACTTATGTAGAGGAAGCCTTCATATAAAAAGAGTATGTTTTGCTTTAAAGCTACCATGTTATAAACTTATTATTCATGCATATATTTTACCACACTTACCTATAAACATAAATGGTCTTTAACTCACGAATTTCTCATATTGGTATTTGTTATTATCAAAAGGGGGAGATTGTTAGAGCATGCGTTCCGCATCTTTTGGTTTGAGAATAACAAATACCATGTTGTATTTGATCTACTATTTTGTGTGTTTATTGTGTGCAGGTTGTATAAGTTGAATGAGGAGATAAGTCATCAGTCATGGGCATGATCCAAGGGTGTGTACACTTCAGGAAAAAAACAAAAATGATGAGTTTTGTGTGCTAAACTTCAAACAGTCATAACTTTCAATCCGGGATGAGTTACGGAACGTGCCACCCAATTCCAGAATGAGAACGAAGTCATCTACACTCTGGAAATGGTTGGGACGGAAAAAGTGAAAAAGGAGATGTCACCAGGTGATAGTCACTGTCGCCTAGCGATAGCCAATATCGCCCGACAATAGCCACTGTCGCCCGAAGATAGCTCCACGATTGAATCATCCCACGAAAACCTCAGAATTGTGGGATACATGGCAGCCAGATAGTGTATCACCGATCGGCGACAGTCAATGTCGTCGGGTGATATCGCTAAAATATAAAAGTGATTCATTTTTCCATGGAGATCAAGGATTACAGAATTTAGAGTGTTCCTTCTCGTGCAACTGATTCAGAGACTCCAGCCTTCAGAAAACTCTTATTTTTCCCAAGAACGTTCAAGAGCAAAGAAGAGACAGTTCATGTGCAGCATCTTAGGCAATCTTTGCAAGGATTCGACATCGTCTTCAGAGCTTCATTTTAAGGGAGTTTTTATTCTGAATTTCTATTTTGTAACTTATCTTATCATCTTTATAATCAGTAGAGAAATCACCACCTTGTGTGTGGCGTCTAAGTCCTTGCATGAATTAGGAGGAAATCGCCTCCTTGTACGTGGCGTCTAGGTCCTTGTGTGGCTTAGGGGAAAATCGCCATCTTGTGCATGTCGTTCAAGTCCTTGTGCGGCTTAGGGAGTAATCACTGCCTTGTGTGTAGCGTCTAGATTGTGGTTAGATCTAGGGGAGGCTAGTAGTAAGTTCTAGAGAGAGATACGCTTTAACCTACCAGATCTTGGTAGAAGGACCGACGAAATCAAAAGTTAACTATGTTTTTCATAAGCCTTAATCTCTAGCTTCATAGAGATATCATGTATATTGGTTTATCACTTATGAAATAAAAGATTATCATTTATGTTCTTGTGTAACAACCCGGGTTTAGAGCTCAGAGGCCGTAGCTTGTCTCGCACCGCGGCATCGCTACCGGGCTACAGCCCAAGCACCCCAACCCCTCTCTAGCCTACTGGTGGGTTGTTGGTGGCCACAACCTCCCTTTGATGAGCAAACTCGATAGTTAAGTTGGGCCGTACGGATAATTCCCAGGAGGTTACCCATTCCAGTACTATTCCAGCCCGAGCACGCTTAACTATAGAGTTCTTTCAACTCTCATCACCGTTTGATCTGCAGCTCAAATGGTGATGAGAGTTGGAAAAACTCCATAGTTAAGCGTGCTTGGGATAGATTAGTACTGGGATGGGTGACCTCCTGGGAAGTCCCCGTAGTGCGTGCTTAACCGGAGAGTTTCCCTCATCAAAGGGAGGCTATGGCCACCAATAACCCGCTGGTGGGCTAGAGAGGGGTTAGGGTGATTGGGCTGCAGCCCGGTAGCGATGTCGTGGGGCGAGACAAGCTGCGGCCTCTGAGCTCTAAACCCGGGTCGTTACATCTTGTTTTTTTCTAAGTGTTTAATTTTATTATGAAAAATAAGTTTTGATTTTTTTAATTATTTCATCAAGTAAATTAAGATTAAGAAATAAATATTGTCAACCTTTATTCACCCTCCCTCTAAGGGCGCCATAAGATCCAACACAATTCACAACACTTAAATTTGCATTAATATAAAGTAACCCTGTCTAATACATAAATTCATGAAATCCTATCTCTAAGATACCATGAATCTCATTATCCGTATTGCCGTTATCCAAACAACATTTCTCTCGATCATGAAATTTGAAATACAAAGAGAAAGAATACAAGAGAATGAAATTATAAACCATCATCACAACCATCCAATTTCTCAATCTAGAAGTTTGGGATTCATATAAAACAAATATTAACTTCAAATCTATGAACAATCTCTTTGTTTGAAACCATACATACGAATAAAATACCACAAATCTTAAATGAAAACCAACATACATGATTACTGAATCGGTTCAGAAAAACAAGTCTCATGCGAAATGTAAAATAAAGTTTAGATCCACTAAGAGAAGGGGGAAATTAAAAGAGATACATAAAAATTAAAATCATACGGATTATCTCCTTCGACTTCCCCTTTGCTTGAGTGCTCTACTTTCATCCTCCAAAAATTCTCCAAGTCCTTGAATCCAAAAGTCCCCTTTCTATTTTTTGTGCAGGTTTTTATATTCTTCTTGCAAACAGAGGTTGAATAGGGGTTCCAACATGGCTGTGTTACAGGACGTGTAGGGTATGAAACGGTGCGTCTAGGCGGTTCGGTATGAAAAGGTGCGCCTGGTCGTGAGCTGTGTCATTTGACATGGTTGGAAACATGGCCGTGTGTTCTTCATGGCTCCACACACGGGTTGGTTTGACATCAAACATTTGATTCTTCTCGATAAGGACACGGGTAGTGACACGAGCGTGTCCTACCCGTGTGGTGCTCTTGTAAATTTTTACGCCTTTTCTTCCAAGCTTTGATATCTTTCCAGAGAAGGACATGGGTAGTAATATGGGCGTGTCCCTACCCGTGTGTGCCCAATCCAAGACCTTTGCCATCAGTCATGTTGGATCCGTGAACACCTCTGTTTGCTCAAAGACTTTTAGTTCTAAGGACTTGCAATACCAGTATTAAGAAGATTAATGAATAAATAAATAAATATCTTAATAAAGAAAATAAAGGAAAATCTATATTGTGCTCTTCTATTCATGATAATTAAAATTTTTAAATATTTTCGTGCAATTATAATGAATGGAGGTAGATAATAGTGGACATAATTACAAATTGATAGTAAAAAGGACTTATATAATTGTACTCATCAGGACTCGTCATGAGAATCATCTTCATCTAAATGTTGATGCCGGTTGGGAGGTCTGAGCTCACCTTGTGGCACAGGAGGTTGGTTAGCCATAAGGAGGGCTAACATACCATGGATTTCCTCCATTTGACGATTCATGTCCTGCCTTGATTCATCTACTAGTGTTTGTGCGGGATTAGGGTTCCGCTCGTCAGCCATTTGTGTCGTAGACGATTCGCTGTATTTGTGCCCCGTTCTAGTGCGCATGCGGGGAAATTATTTTACCCCCCTTTTTTTGGAGAGACAAATCATGCACGTGCATTAACGTAACCTAGGTGAAACGTTATACGGCGCACAAGGCGTGTGTTGTTCGCCAACGGAATGGATGGTGTCAATTAGGGAATTGACACAACCTCCCTCTGATACCAAAATTGATGTAGGGAGTGTGTTTTAACGAGATCGACCGACTTACGAATCAGGTCCGGTACACAATCCGACCACGAATCAAGAGAACCTACACAACCATCTAATCATTCCCAACAAAAGATAATGCAATACACAACACAAGAATAGCGGGAGGATAATCGACTACAAATAACGATTCAAAAAATTAGTCGAATTGACTTCCCAAAGCTAACACAAAGGTTGTCAATCCTTTTAGAGAACAAGACCACGACTATAAGCCTAGATCTGTTCAAGCAAATAGGATCCACTCACTCCGAAAACAAAGAATTCAGAGAAATGACTTTCAATCCAGATTTTTGCAAGCGTATGTTTTCAGTGCAGCGAAAGAGTTGCCGACTTCGACCCCTCCCAAACTCACAAGAAGAAAATCTCACTAAGTTTAGAGATGAGAAGTTACCCAACCCGATTTGATGCTTGCACAAGATAAGGTGGTTGAATCTCTCTTCCACGGTCCACCATCGTTGCACCGGATGGCACTGCAGTCCGTCTTACTCAGAGTCGCACCAAGAAACCCATGCCAAGGAATCTCCCGCAGGAGAGGCCGTCGCTTGGACTGAGGCAGCAAGGGAGGCGACTTTGAGGATGGCCGAAACTTCACTAGGAAGATTTAGGGTTATGCTTTCTCATTACTGTAATCCTCCAACAAACCTCTATAAATAGAAGTTTCAAAAAAAAACTAACCATCCAAGATGGCGATGAAATCTCATCCATCCGGGTGGTTAAATACACACCAACCAAGTTTTTTAAAAAATAGGAAATAAAAATAATACAACTCCAAATGAATATAAAATTATAACCAGAGTGCAAAATAATTTTATATTCAAAAATATAAAATAAACCCTGAAATTTAATTAAGCTTTGCACGCCGAGGGAGTTGGTTGTAGCGTCACCGTCCATTAGCGTTCTCTGAATCGTTGTGTCGCCGAAAGTCCTTCTATTGCAACAAATCAGTCAAATTGCTTGAGTCTTCTGGATCATCATGTAGTGGGGAGTAGGCGGCATCACCATGAGCGGGTGGGGTCAAGTAAGTGTTCTTAGCAACAGTTTGTTGTTTGTCAGATGGAATCCTTACGTGAGAAATCAGAGCTTGCAGTCAAGCCCGGGTCTTGAGACCTACGATCGGGCGGGGCCTTTGCAAGAGTTCTGTGAGGCGGCTTGAATGTCGTTAGGGGAGATGGAAGTACCGGTGTGATGTGATGATGCATGATGATGTGTTAGATTCATGCGCTATATGGTGCCTTGGGTGAAACCCAGGTTTGCATACATGCTGTATTGTAGGCCCATTTATTAACTGCTCAACCTAGAAACGTGTTTGATGTATGTGACATCATAACAAGTTTCTTTACTCTATATGTTTATATACATTTGCATACGAAGTGCTGACTTGCAAGGTGATGGAGTGCCCCGGGGTCCGCTAGGGACAGCCCGGTGGAGATGTGTTGGTTACAAAGTTAAGGTCAGCCTTTGCTGACCCATGTTATAATAAATTTTTACAGGGTAAGGATCGTAAGCGGGAGCAAGCTTGCCAGCCAAAAAGGCCTAAGCCTCATGAAGTGGATTCTCTTTTATTTACTTATGTTTTGTTGAATGCTTTGCTCCATGAACTGTAATCTAGCTTTCTTGCCGAGGTATCCTATGATTGCTAAAGCGTGTTACTGTGTTTGTTATTGTTTCAGTTTTTGGACTCATGATTGTTGTAAGGCCTTAAGGCCGTATTAATACTCTTGTGATTGTGGATAACTTCTACTGTTTGTGGGTTTCCGCTGTCTGTATTCTGAGTTTTGAGATGCGTTGTTCTTTTATATCACTTTATAATGTTAAAGTTATGGCGTCTATTTGTTGTGGGCCCCGACCAGACCAATATTATATTGTCATTACAGGGGAGGTGTTACACAGGTGATGTTCATGAAATAGACCCCGAGAAGATCCTGCTACTAGGCTCCCACTAGCTGGCAGGGCCGGATATCACTCGATAGAGTCTACCCAAACCCCGAGAAGTCCCCGCTGCCAGGATCCCACTAGTTGGTAGGGCTGGATGTCACTCGAGAGTCTACCCAGACCCCGAAAAGATCCCGCTGACAGGCTCCTACTAGCTGGCAGGGCTGGATGTCACTTGAGAGAATCTACCCAGACCCCGAGAAGAACCCGCTGTCAGGCTCCCACTAGCTGGCAGGGGTAGATGTCACTCGAAAGAGTCTGTCCCAGACCCCGAGAAGATCCCGCTGTCAGGCTCCCACTAGCTGCAAGGGCTGGATGTCACTTGAGAGAGTCTACCCAGACCCCGAGAAGATCTCGCTGCCTGGCTTCCACTAGCTGACACAGCTGGATGTCACTCGAGAGAGTCTACCCCAGACCCCGAGAAGATCCCGCTTCCAGCTTCCTACTAGCTGACAGGGCTGGATGTCACTCGAGAGAGTCTGCCCCGGACCCCGAGAAGATCCTTTTGTCAGGCTCTCACTAGTTGGCAGGGCTGGATGTCATTCGAGAGAGTCTGCACCAGACCCCGAGAAGATCCCGATGCCATGCTCCTACTAGCTGACAGGGCTAGATATCACTCGAGAGAGTCAGCCCAAGACCCCGAGAAGATCCCGCTGTCAGGCTCCCACTAGCTGGCAGGGCTGGATGTCACTCGAGAGAGTCTCCCCAGACCCCGAGAAGATCCTGCTGCCAGGCTCCCACTAGCTGACAGGGTTGGATGTCACTCGAGAGCAAGCTTTTGAAAACCGGATCGGCCGGTCCGACTGGTTGAACCGCGAACCGGACACACAGCCGGTACGGTCTAGGTAAGAAACCGCCTCCATCCGCAGACCACATGGGAACCGCAGAATCGGGCGGGTGGACCGGCAAGCTGGGGAACCGGGTGGGTTTCGCGTAACCGGGCGGGTCAAAGCCCAAAAATTTAAATGAGGGAAATTCATAACTGTGGGATTTTGAACCCAGGTCATTCTCTAATTCAAGGAGAAATTGACACTTGGACCATTTGATTCTTGTTGTTTTAACTTGTATTATATTATATGAATATAAATATTAATGTATTTATAAAATAAACATATATACATAGCTATATAAATATAAATTAAATATTTCTTAGATATATTATTATAATAAATTATTAAATTATCTTTTAAAAATTAAAGTTAATGCTATATTTAGGCTCCCTTCGGCACGACGATGACGGTCATAAACAGGGTGGTTATGAAATATCATTCTTTAACACCCGATCTTATCTAAGAAACTTCATCAACTTTTATGTTCAAAAGTCAAAACTAGTTTTATTTTCTTGATTTTGATTGTGGTCTTATTTATTGTCATGTCAAACATTCATTTTATTACGGTGGTGTTTTTGTCCAAACTAAATAGAGGAAAAACATTACTCCAAACAGAGCCTTAAAAGTATACTAACATAGTGATGATGGATACATCATTTTCATTTGTATCACAATATAGTCATAAAAAATTAACAATTTATATGCAATTTTTAATGTAGTGTTAATTATTTTTTTCTTATATATATATTTATATATATATAACGGTTCGACCCCGGTTAAACCAGTTGGACCGGTTCAACCTTGAACCTTTCCCTCCGCCAGTTCAATGTCCGGTCCAATTTTCAAAACCTTGCTCGAGAGAGTCTGCCCCAGACCCCGAGAAGATCCCGTTGTCAGGCTCCCACTAGCTGGCAGAGCTCGATGTCACTCGAGAGAGTCTACCTAGACCCCGTACGGATCCCGCTGTCAAGCTCCCACTAGCTGGTAGGGTTGGATGTCACTCGATGGAGTCTTCCCTCTCGACAAAGATTGATCTCGCATCACCCTCTTGGCGAGTTAGGTCGAGCCCCTCCTGGTGAGCTAGGTCTTGCCACTGCCAATCCATAAATATCCTCAGTCCAAGCAGAGCGACCCGGGTTGCGAGGATCAATTGCGTGAGGCACTCGCAAGCCTCTAGGTCGCGCTAGATGGGTCCCGGTTTGAGCAGGTCAAGCACTCAGGGGGAGGGCCGAGAGATGCCTAGACCTAAGTCTCGCAAGCACTGCGGGGAAGCTCTCTGAGTAAAGGCGGCGGATCGCCGCTCGCGGACCAATTACCTAAGGTGTGATCGATTTTCTAAACTATGTCCTTAAGAACCGCACGATCTCACTAGCGAGGCGTGGGTTCGGAGGCGGCGAGCGGGGAGGCTGAGTCAGGTTACAATTACACAAAAGAGATGAAAAACTACCAAAAGCAATAGAGTTCTTGAAAAAGGGCATGTATTATTATTCACAAAAAGTTACAAGGATGGGGCTCAGCCCGCATTTACATTATAGCAAGGAAAAAGAAAACACATATACTGCAAAAAAAGAAAGAAGTGCAGCGCGGGGGTTCAGCGGGACGAGCTCTCGGGCGGTGAGCTCTCCTAAAGGGGTTGGTAGGACTCGTTGCCCGGCTTTGGTACCGGAAGGAACAGCTTCGGTACCATCTGGCTCGCCGAGAGCCCCGCGCTTTCGCTCGTCACTAGGCCAGCCCGCTGCATGGTCTGGAGAGTGTATGTCGCCGCATTGACAACATTCTTCTGCATCATCTCTTCCAGATCATAGTCGGAGTAGTGGGCGAGCCGCCAACTGCTGCTGGAGGGAGGCGGTGGAGTGGCAGCTTCTAGCTTTTGCACCCGGTACTGTAGTGCCTCATTATCCTTCTAGAGGGTGGCGATTTGAAGGCTGAGGGGCTGGACCGTCGCCGCGTCCTGCGAAAAGAAAAAAAAAGAAATATGAGTTTGTGGAGGAAATCTAAAGAAAGGAAACTTGTTTGAGTTACGGGACTTACCACCCCCCAAGTATCCGACGAGAATAGCGTTGGCCTCATCCACCCACTTCCTTTGCTACTCCACCTCCTCCAGCGCTAGGCGGCAGGCCTCATCCTTGTTGGGTTTCTCTATGAGGATGGCACAACACTTGTGCACGCAGCGGAAGTAATAAAATCGAGAAAAACCCAAAAGAGATTTGGGATCGGGCCATGAAAATTGAATCAAGAAGTTAAGAAATAACTAGGTCAAAGTTACCTTTCCGGTGTTGAGTCAAAACTCAACAGAGATGCTCCAAAATGTGATTCCTTGTCGGTGGCGAGTTCCACATAGAATAGCGTCTACGTCTTTGCAGAAATCCACACGAGCGGGAGAACACCGAGCTTTGTCGCACGAAAGATCGGGAAGGAGATCGTCTGCACCTTGCACTTCCATGGACTGCTAGGTCCGCTCCAGGAAGAGCAGCACCGGCGACTATCGTCGGAGAGGAGGAGGTCGGCGGAGCGAACGAGGCGGAGAAACACTTTCGTCTGGCGGGGTTCGGGAATCGGTGGAGCGAACGAGCGGCGGAACGCTTCTGTCGGGTTCGATTCAGCCACAGGAGAAAAACCCGATACCTATCCCAAAACCCTAAGTCTCAATTTATACCAAAGGCATAAACAGACCTGAGAGTATCGCTATCCGCAGACCACCCAAAATAGGGTTTCAGAATCATTCGCCGAGAATCAGCACAGGTTCGGCGAGAATCAGAAGACAGAATCAGCGAGAATCAGTAGACAGAATCATCGAGAATTAGCAGACAGAATCATTGAGAATCCAACAGTTTGACTCTCGACGAATTTGCCTTAGTCAGCGAGTCATACTCGACAACTCTCGACGACTTTGCCTTAGTCGGCGAGTCATACTCGACGACTCTCGATGAGTTTGCCTTATCGGCGAGTCATACTCGACGACTCTCGACGAACCTCCTTTGGCAACGTTTGCCCGATCCCATTCTGTGTGGTGATTGGTAACCCTTACCAACACAGTCAATGTTCCAACTTCTCCACTTGCTCTTATATGCGACCCTGCAGGCTCATATCACGTTGGCAGTGAGATTACATGTTTGACCACTTCTAGATCACCATGGTAACTCCAACAGTCTCTCACTTGATCTTGAAAGTATCAAACCAAATACCTCACAAACAATGAGCGGCATCTAGCAATGCATCATTGTTACCCAAGCAATAAGAGTTCATAACTCAAAAGCCTATATGAACAATGTCCAAGCATTGTCTTTGTCCCTTTGTCCCTTACATCCGGAAAGAACTAGAGGTATGGACCGTGTCACCCTCATAATAGCTCAATCCAAGTTTCTTGATCTAGAACGGACTTCCAGAGAATGGTGAGTCCAATATCACATATTGACTCAACCAAGCATGGTCATGCATTTCTCAGTCCAGTTCCATCAAGGGGCCCATGGATGTAACTCCTGTCATATAGGAGGACAAATCCCATATCTGCTCACACACAAACACCCAAATGATTCGTAACGTGCCCAACAACCACCCTTATCATCAACCTTTCTCAAGGAAGAATTTAGATGGCATCAAAGCACGCTCTTCCTCACTTGATGAATGTTGTGACTTCAGGTCAAAGGACCACAACACCATTGTCAATTGAGACCTACTCGTGACACGTTTAGATAACAATCCACAAAGTAGTCTTAGATTGGGTCTGTACAGTACAACTTGTTCATTAACAAGTACCCACGCGATGACTTGATATCACAATATCATGGCCTGTGAGAACTGGTCATCAGTCAACGCACGTGCTAGTCTTAATGTATCATCATCACCCTTAGCTTCTATGATGATACAACGACCAGGGACCTTTTAAGAATGAAGCTTCAAATAAATCATAGGCTCTTACATTCAAGTCATGTACTTGATGTCCTATAGAAGCGAACATTCTAAGGGTATTTATTATGTTAACATTTAACTATCGCATAGAGAAATCATAATAAAATAACTTGCCATTAATTGTAAAAGAAAAATCTGGTACACAATTCATCATATGAATAAATAACAAATAGCAAACAGAATATATATTTACACGCAACCCACAAGACTCTCATTAGAGTTGATCATTTAGGTATCGTATACCCATTGATCTAGTATGACCATCATGCTTTCTCTGCGCGAGAGGCTTTGTCAGTGGATCCGCAATATTCTCCTCAGTCATCACTCTGCAAATATTCACATCTCCTCGTTCGACAATCACACGAATAAGATGGAACCGCCGAAGTATGTGCTTGGAGCGCTGATGGGATCTAGGTTCCTTAGATTGTGCAATTGCACCATTGTTATTACAGTAGAGAACTACGGGACCAACAATGCTAGGAACTACATCAAGCTCGCCGATTAATTTCCTAATCCATACAGCCTCCTTCGCTGCGTTAGCTGCATCGATATACTCGGCTTCTGTTGTAGAATCAGCAACTGTCACTTGCTTAGAACTCTTCCAGCTCACAGCTCCTCCATTAAGGCAAAACACAAACCCTGACTGAGACTTTGAATTGTCCCTATCAGTTTGGAAGCTAGCATCCGTGTAACCACTTACAACGAGCTCTTCCTCTCCACCATACACCAAGAACACATCCTTTGTCCTTCTCAAGTACTTCAGGATATTCTTGACTGCAATCCAGTGACACTCACCGGGGTCTGACTGATACCTGCTAGTCATGCTCAAAGCAAAGGATACATCAGGTCGAGTACATAACATTGCATACATGATTGATCCAATTGCCGAAGCATATGGAATCAAATTCATGCGGTCCTTATCTTCACAAGATTTTGGACACTGGTCCTTAGAGAGATTCACACCATGAGACATGGGTAAAAATCCTTTCTTGGACCCAAGCATGTTGAACCGCTTCAACACCTTCTCAATGTATGTACTCTGGGTCAAACCCAGCAACTTCTTCGATCTATCTCTATAGATCTTAATACCGAGTATGTAAGTCGCTTCACCCAAGTCCTTCATAGAAAAGCAGTTCCCTAGGTTGTTTTTAACAACTTTCAGAATAGGAATGTCATTCCCAATCAATAATATGTAATCTACATACAATATCAGGAAGAAAACAATGCTCCCACTGATTAGCTTGTAAACACAAGGCTCATCTTCATTCTTGATGAAACCAAACTCTTTGATTTTTTCATCAAAATGAAGATTATAACTTCGAGAGGCCTGCTTCAGTCCATAGATGGACCTATTCAGCTTGTATATTTTAGTATCTTCATTTGGGGATACAAAACCCTCAGGTTGTGTCATGTACACTTCCTATGGAGGTTTTCATTAAGGAAAGCCGTTTTGACATCCATCTGTCAGATCTCGTAGTCATAATACACATCAATAGCAAGTAATATCCTTATGGACTTTACCATGGCAACAGGGGAAAAGTTCTCATCATAGTCAATACGATGAATTTGCTTGAAACCCTTAGCCACCAGTCGCCCTTTGAATGTCTGTACATTCCCATCCATATCGGTCTTCTTCTTGAAGACCCATTTGCACCCTATGGGTCGTACCCCTTCAAGTGGTTCCACCAAGTTCCAAACTTGGTTTGCATACATGGAGTCCATTTCGAATTTCATAGCCTCAAGCCATTTGTCGGAGTCCGGTCCATTCATAGCCTCTTGGTAGGTTGCTGGTTCATCATCATGATCCATAAGCAACACATTACCTATTTGAGACATGAGAAATCCATATCTCTCAGGCTAAAATCTAGGTTTACCAGATCTACGTAGGACTGGTGTTTCTTGAGCAGGTTCTCTAACTACAACATCTTGTAGTCCTGTCTCAGATTCCAATTTCGGTTCATTCATTACTTGTGGTTCTTGAACTTCTTCAAGTTCTACCTCTTCAGTCTTTCTTGATAAGAATTCTCTCCAAGAAGATGCCAGTCCTTGCGACAAACATTTTACCCTCGGACGGTAGGTAAAAGTAATACCCTTTCGTTTCCTTAGGATATCCCACCAGATAACATTTATCCGATTTGGGTTCCAGCTTATCAGGCATTTGACGTCGCATGTATGCCTCACAGCCCCAAATTTTAATGAACGACATACTAGGATGCTTCCCAGTCCATATCTCATATGGTGTCTTCAGAACCGTTTTCGTTGGAGCGCGATTCAGAGTCATTACAGCAGTCTCTAAAGCAAAACCCCAAAAGGAAACAGGCAAGTCTGCATGACTCATCATCGAACGTACCATGTTTAACAGAGTACGATTTCTCCTCTCAGACACACCATTATGTTGTGGTGTTCTAGGTGGAGTGAGCTGTGATATAATACCACACTCTTTCAGATGATCACGAAACTCATGACTCAGGTATTCGCCACCTTGATCAGATCGGAGTGCTTTAACCCTTTTACCCAACTGGTTTTCTACTTCATTCTTGAACTCTTTGAACTTTTCAAAGGTCTCGGATTTGCAATTCATAAAATACACATATCCGTATCTACTGAAATCATCAGTAAAGGTAACAAAGTAAAAATACCCACCTCTAGCCATGGAGCTCATGGGTCCGCATACATCACTATGTACAACACCCAAGAGATCCTCATCCCTCTCAGTATAACCAGTGAAAGGGGCTTTAGTCATCTTTCCTAACAAACAAGATTCGCATCGCTCAAATGATTCATAATCAAATGAGTCCAAAAGTCCTTCTTTATGGAGCTTGAATATGCGTTTCTCGTTTATATGGCCCAAACGACAATGCCAGAGATATGTAGGGTTTGAGTCATTTGTTCTTAGTCTTTTTTATTTTCTACATTATAGATCAGATGGTCCAAGTTCAAAACATAAAGACCATTAAACAATTGGGCTACAACATAACAAACATCATTCTTAAATATAGAACAACATTTGTTCTTAATTATAAAAGAAAATCCAATCATGTCCAAGCATGAAATGGATATAATGTTTCTAGTTATGGCCGGAATGAAATAACAATTATCTAGTTCTATTACAAGCCCACTGGGCAAAGAAAGACGGTAAACCCCTACGGCTACAATAACAACTCTTGCTCCATTGCCGACACGCAGGTCTACCTCCCCTTTACTCAGCAATCTTCTCCTTTCTAGTTCCTGCACATTTGTACAAATGTGTGAACCACATCCGGTATCCAATACCCAAGAAGAAGGAGCAGAAAGGTTTATCTCTATAACGTAAATATTTGAAGCGGAAGTCATACCTCCCTTCATTTTCTGCAGACCCTCAATGTAAGAAGGACAGTTCTTCCTCCAATGACCAGCCTTGCCATAGTGGTGGCATTTCCCTTCCTTCACCGTGCTCTTCTTTTTCTTCAGTGCAGAAGACTTGGGCTCAAGATGTGACTTAGGTCCCACCTTCGTCTTCATAGAGCCCTTGGCCTTGCCCTTGCCCTTATGCACCATCAGTATGGGGCTTGCAGGCTTGACCTTCTTCATGTTGATCTCGGCAGTTCTTAACATGCCTAGGATCTCGGGCAGTGTCTTGTCTATTTCATTCATGTTGTAGTTCAAGACAAACTGCTTATAACTGTACGGCAACGATTGCAGGATC
Source organism: Platanthera zijinensis (assembly GCA_039513925.1). Taxonomy (NCBI): domain Eukaryota; kingdom Viridiplantae; phylum Streptophyta; class Magnoliopsida; order Asparagales; family Orchidaceae; genus Platanthera; species Platanthera zijinensis. The sequence goes on from CM077097.1 coordinate 95,542,824, forward strand.
AGATCTGTGGCCAACTCTTGACCTAGAGGAAAACCCAGCCTTTCAAGGTTCTCTATATACCCAATCATCTTAAGTACGTGAGTCCCTACTGAGTCTCGAACTCCTATCTTGTACTGAAACAACGCTTTTGTGACGTCAAACCTCTCTTGATGAGCTTGCCCTTGAAACATTTTCTTGAGATGCTCGTCAATCTCCTTGCACCCCATGTTCTCATGTTGCCTCTGAAGCTCAGAGTTCATGGTGGCAAGCATAAGGCATTCGATGTCTAAGGTATCATCAGTATACTTCTTATAAGTATCCTTATCAGCACGGGAAGAATTCCAGGTCGGCACCTCGGGGGCTTCTTCTTCCAAGACATAGAGCTTTCGCTCTTGCCTGAGAACAATTCTCAGGTTCCTGTACCAGTCCATGTAGTTGGTCCCACTGAGCTTATCCTTCTCAAGGATGGCTCTCAGAGAATGAGTGGAGTGTGAACCACTAGCCATGGAATTCTACAAGAATTCATGCAGAATGATATCAGTACCAAAATTTCAAAATACAATTTATTTTAATTTGGACTTCAATTAAAACTTCCACTATTTTATTCAAAATAATAGCCCTCACTATCAATTCGGAGAGTTCATGCGAGCTACTCTCTTAGTGGACAAGATCCGTATTTCACCAACATAATGAGTAAGCTTTGGTTTTTCTCTCACGATGTGGTTATTTAGGTAGGCAACGCTTACCAATTGCATCCTCATGCAATTCTTATATAGTTGGTGAATAACTCCTTATTCGCATCCATCATATGGTGCATGCCAACTCTATTCCTCTAGGCACTCAACCTTTGAGGTCACCTAGTTAAGTTAGACCCGATGTCGACAGTGGGATATCAAAATTATCCGCTCGCACCCTTACCAAGATAGATTAATGCACCTTGCTTTGGCAAGCCCACACTTCATCGATCGAGGCAGGAAGAGTGTCATCCATCGGAAGGCATCCCAACACTTAATATTAGATGAAGGGATTTTTGATTATAGGTTAACAATTAACCATGATCAACATTTAATCAATGTGCACATCCGCAGAAAAACAATTCTAAAATCCACATGCATCCCTTATGTGCACAACATGGTACTATCAACATTTGATAGAAGAAAGGGCTAAATCTGAACATCCGGACTCTTCCAAATCTTCAGATTTACATGTATTGGACAAAGACAAAGGCAACTCGACTTAAAGCAGTAGATAAGCTCATCTCTCCTTGTTGGATTCAAAATCCAAAACAATACACAGTTTCATAAACCACTCGAGGGATGGTTACTGCTAAGGAGACAACAATTTCTAACAATTAGAAATTACCATGAAATCTCAGACGTTCCTAGCGGGGTTCCAAGGGACAGAGCCCCTAACCTGTGGGTTATGGGCCCACCAATTTCCCTTGGAAAAATCATCAACAATTGATGTTCCAGGATTAAATCTAGACATTTAGAACACTTCTAAATCCCTAGGTTTACACGTACTGGAATAACCTAACTTCCAATACAACAATCATGGCCGTAACCTACCTCTGATACCACTATTGGGTTTATCTATGAGGATGGCACAACACTTGTGCACGCAACGGAAGTAATAAAATCGAGAACAACCCAAAAGATATTTGGGATCGGGCCATGAAAATTGAATCAAGAAGTTAAGAAATAACTAGGTCAAAGTTACCTTTCCGGTGTTGAGTCAAAACTCAACAGAGATGCTCCAAAATTTGATTCCTTGTCGGTGGCGAGTTCCACGTAGAATAGCATCTACGTCTCTACAGAAATCCACACGAGCGGGAGAACACCGAGCTTCGTCGCACGAAAGATCGGGAAGGAGATCGTCTGCACCTTGCACTTCCACGGACTGCTAGGTCCGCTCTAGGAAGAGCAGCACCGACGACTATCGTCGGAGAGGAGGAGGTCGGTGGAGCGAACGAGGCGGCGGAACACTTCCGTCTGGCGGGGTTCGGGAATCGGCGGAGCGAACGAGCGGCAGAACGCTTCCGTCGGGTTCGATTCGGCCACAGGAGAAAAACCCGATACCTTTCCCAAAACCCTAAGTCTCAATTTATACCAAAGGCATAAATAGACCTGAGAGTATCGCTATCCGCAGACCACCCAAAATAGGGTTTCAGAATCATTCGTTGAGAATCAGCAAAGGTTCGGCGAGAATCAGTCGGCGAGAATCAGAAGACAGAATTGGCGAGAATCAGTAGACAGAATTGGCAAGAATCAGCAGACAGAATCGTCGAGAATCCAACAGTTTGAATCTCGACGAATTTGCCTTAGTCAGTGAGTCATACTCGACGACTCTCGACGACTTTGCCTTTGTCGGCGAGTCATACTCGACGACTCTCAACGACTCTCGACGACTATTGACGAATTTGCCTTATGTGCGACCCTGTAGGCTCATATCGCGTTGGCAGTGAGATTACATATTTGACAACTTCTAGATCACCATGGTAACTCCAACAATCCTTGTCGTTGGCAAGCTTCTGGAGCGAGGTGGAGTTCCGCTCCATCTACATGCACCGGCGGCCCTCTAATGGGCCAGCTCCAGGCCTCTTAGCTGGGCCCGCGCGCTCTCGTGAACGAGTGCCCGCGTGGACTCTTGGTCATAGACTGTGGTGTCCTCCCATGCGTATAGGCCGAAAGAGAAGGCGTAGGCCTCCCCATTAGTGGTGTCCTACTCCAGCTAGCTCTGCAGTAGGGTGGAGATCGACATCCGGTTCTCCCCTTGGTCCCATTAAAGGAGGGGTTTGCCGAGCTCGTCCAAGTTCCGCTCGCCATAGCCGAAGTTGTGGTGCGCCCTCAGCATGGGCCTGTCGGAGGACGCCTACTCTCGCGCCCTAGAGGTGCCGACCATCTCACTGGCAGGACCGTCGGTTGAAGCGCTAGGAGTGATGGCCTATTCAGGTTGTTGGCTCACTAGGGCTTTGACTTTTCCCGAGATGCGATAGGTGCGCCGCCCGCGGTCTTTGGCTTCTTGGACAGCGGCGGCAGAGGCTGATCACGGGTAACCCACGTCTAGGGGTGAGGACCTGGATCTCGCGATGAGCGCCAGCCGCCACCTCGGCATGGGCGAGCTCACCGGGGGCGACTCGCGCACTCTCATAAGGAGGGTGCTGGGGGAGGTCTCGCTCACTTGCAGTAAGAGGGTTAGAGCTGCAAAAAGAAAAGGTTAAGTAAGAAGGATCGAGTGCGAGTGTCTTACCTCCCCTTGGCGAGATGAGGGCGAGAGAATCGACATTCCTGTGAAGGAACGCGACCTTGAAGTTCTTCCCCTAGAAAAACCCACAGAGCTCGGTTTCATGCCCCCAGCCTAGGGGGCGGTAGCTCGCCTCGCTGAGTTGGACCGGCGAGAATGGTACATTGCAAAAGTCTCCTTTGACAAAGACAAACTTTCGGAGCCAGTTGTGGCTCTTGTTCACTGTCTCCCGCATTTTAAGGTTGTTGCTGGAGAAGTATGCGGTGTCGTCCTTGTTCGCCCCGAAGGAGAACAGCTTGCGGAAGACCGTGAGGCTGAACTCGATCCGCTCTTCCCGCAGGAAGCAGACAAACCACACCACGACCGCTATCGAGTTGGGGGCCAGCTGCCCCAGGACGACCCCAAAGTACTTCAATATTTGTCGGACCTTGGTCCATAGGGGAAGCCAGAGGCCCGCTTTGAAATGCACTATGGGGATGGCGAGCTCCACGTCAGAAAGGTCATTTATCTTCTCCTCCTCTCCGGGTCGCCTCGAACCCAGGCGGGATGAAGTCTCCGACCACCGTGAGTAACTTGCCCTCGATGAGGGTGGCGGAGAAGAAGGGGTAGTCGGAGAACGTCCATGCGCACTTGCCCCTTCTGTCAGCATCACCACCGCTGACTCCCATCTCGCGATCTGCTAGTCAGGCGGGATGCTGAAGTTCTCGCGAGAAAGGGAGAGCTGAGAATCGCAGGAGTAGAGAAGACACAAGGTTTTAAATGCAGTAGGTAGGAAGATGGGTCGTGGCCTATTTATAGAAGGAAAAAGGGCGGGTAAATGTCATGTCGGCTGGAAGGTGTGCGGATAGCAAAATGCATCGTGACGCTTCGATTTCTGAGCCCGCCACTAGTTCCCGCCTACTCACCGCGCCACCTATGGAACTTACGCGGAAGCAAGCCACGCCGACTCGCGTCCTCCCAAGTGGTGAGAGAGCCACTCTAACTCGCATCCGCCAGAGCGGCGAGCGAGCCACGATGGCTCGCGTCCGCCAGTGTGGCGAGCGAATCACGCTGGCTCACGTCCGCCAGAGAGGCGAGCAAGCCGGTAGGCTCGTGCCCACCTAAGAAAAGCTAAACATAAGATGCAAAGAGATAATATGCAACGAGCATGGGCCCGTCAGCTGGCGAGCGGTGTCAAATATTTACAAACAATGAAGTCCGGTACTCCAGGAAGAGAATTAAGTTCGTAGTTATAACGCGCGAGCTGATCCAGAGACAGGTGCGACCCAAGCCTGCGGGCCGACGATGAGGAAGGGGTGGGTGGTTCAGTATTGAATCCACTTTCACCTACCCCTCCCTCATACCCCGGAACGAGGCGGCAAGCGAGGGTATAAGTACTTGCGGACCGCCAACAGTTCCAACTGGGTCAGGTCAACCTGTTTCGTGGCATGACTGAGTCGCTCCTCCGCTCGCATAATGTGTGCTCCTGGAGAAGTAATCCTGTCTCCATCCTCTGGGCGCCTCATGCCCTCTAGGACTGTGAATCGCTCCTCTGCCTCAGCCTTGTCCTCGTCCACCCTATTGCAAACTTCCTACAACATCATGAAGTCTTTCTGGAACAGCCGGGTCACCCGCCTCTTCATCTCTTCGGCATCCTACGGGTCGCTCAGGTATTCTAAGATATGGTCCGCAAAAGGGGGAGGCGAGTACCCCCCCACTGATGTCGACGTCAGAGGAGTAGACCGCATTAAAGCCTGCAAAGATAGAAAGGGTCGGAGAAGAGCAAGCTGACGGTCATAAGCAAGCAAGCGCGCAAACTCACCAGGGGTCGACACATCCCCTACGCTTCTATGTGGGCGGGAGGTAACTGGTTGACCCTAGAAGGGATCGCCTTCAAGAGCCGCGAAATATTTTCCTAGCCCGGGGCGGGTTGGTAACCAAGGAACCGCGAGAAGGGCAGTCCCCATGGTCGAGGGGCTGGCGGCCCGCTCAGTCACCCACAGGGAGGAGTGCCTTCTCTCCATTCCCCTACCTCCGTCCTCGTGGGGGGACTCCTATGAAGAAGGAAAAATCAAAATTTAAGTGGCGATAATGTCAGGCAATCGACCCGGGTACCTCATAGCCGACCTCAACACCGGCCGTCGAGCCAGACGCGTGGGCGTCGTTCGGGGGAGATCTCCTGACCATCTTCACCTTCTTCGGCCTAAAGGAAGGATTGGGCGACCCTCGTGCGAGCCAAGGGGCAGTATCAATGACTGCGTCGGCGTCCCCTCCCTTGTGGCTGCTAGGCGAGCTCACATTTCTTTTGATATGGGCATCACACAACTACCATAGTTCGCAAAGAAAAGAAAAGAAGAAGGACGAGGGTTTTTCCCTTAGGCATGGTGGTGTATTTATAGCACATTGGTGGGACCCACCAAAATATTCCCTCCAGCTCAGCAAGTACTCACCGAACACATGGCGTTGGATGATTCTTTCCGAGCTTTGCCAAGCTCAAAAAGAACGGGGATTGTGTGCAACCTAGTGTTTGGCGAGTGGGACCGCCAGGTAGGCGAGACAGGCGGGTAAGCGGGCTAGGACAGATTTTCTTTCACCACCTTCTAAGGTGTTGAGTGAAGCTAGCCCTGTCGACGCCATCTTCTAATGCATTGAGTGGAGCTCGCCCTGTCGACGCCATCTTCTAAGGCGTTGAGTGAAGCTCGCCTTGTCGATGACATCTTCTAAGGAGTTGAGTGTAGCTCGCCCTGTCGACGCCACCGTCTAAGGCGTTGAGTGAAGCTCGCCCTATCGACGCCATCTTATAAGGCATTGAGTGAAGCTCGCCCTATCGAAGCCATATTCTAAGGCGTTGAGTGAAGCCCACCCTATCGACGCCATCTTCTAAGGCGTTAAGTGAAGCTCTCCCTATCGATGCCATCTTCTAAGGCGTTGAGTGAAGCTTGCCCTACCAACTCCATCTTCTAAGGCATTGAGTGAAGCTCTCCCTGTCGACGCATTCTGAACTTAGCCAAATTTCTTCTTAGTTTCTCTAGCTTTGACAGCTCCTCTGGGTCCGCCGGGCAGGCGAGCGAGCCGCGCGAGCCAGCTTAACCAGCCTAGCTCGCACTCGCCTCAGTGACCCTCCGACTGATATTGTCGGTTCGCCTCCGTGTGAGGGGTAGGCGAGTCACAGGAGCTCGGCTCGCACTCACCTAAAAAGAGAGGCGAGTTGCGAGAGCCAGACCGCGTCCGCCGAGTTGAGTGGCGAGCTGGCCCCAATTTCCCCCTATGAGTGGGGTGTATGTATCATGTGGTTAAATATAATTTGATCTACCAAATGTGATTAGGTATGCATTTAGCTCCTCAGAATAGTGAAGTTTGGCTATTGACAGACCGCTTTTGGCTACAAATGGCCATCCAGAATACCGAAGTTACGTCATTTGCAAGCCAGGTTTTGAAAGCTATTAATAGACCCAAGGGGGTACCTCAGAAAGCAAGCTTTCTAGTTCTCTTGCTATCTTGTCTTATAACGCTTTCTGAGGTGACCTTAGCTCAGCACAGGCTAAGGAGGGGAAGCGCTCTAAGATCTTTCGGGTGTGTGCTGAGAACTTCGTGCTAGAGCCTTGGGCCAGTTCCCTTTTTTAAGTCTTCGGCCAGCCAAACTTGCTAGGCAAAGTAAGTGTGTGGTCACCCCTTCCCCAAGGGTTCAGACTCTACAAGAAGTCGATTTCCGGTTTCAACAATGACACTAGAGGAGCGCACCAATCAAGCCCCTACAGACTCACCTGCGGACAATGCCTCTCTTCGAGAAGAAGCCATCATTATTGCATCCCCAACAACTTGGGAAGAATGTAGGCGCCTGATAAAGGAGCACCATGCAAAGATGCTTATCTTACTATGAGACCTAAGGGCTCATTGTGCCCTCAATGCATACATCGCTCCATGAGGTCAACCATCGCTAATCCTAAGTCAGATAATGCTTGAAGACGGTGCTCGCTCCAAGGACCCCGTCGCCAATGAGTTGCCTGACTTGACACACCTCGTGTTACCCGATGGGCTTCTCTAAAATGTGCAGGGTAACTCTCATATGATGAAGTAAGCGGTCGTTATAATCAATAGAGAACTCGCTCGCGAGGAAGTAAGACACGTGTTCAAGGAGTAATTTGGGCGCGAGGATCACCGGGACACAAAAGAACAGCTACCTGTTTGCCACATCTCCCTGCTAGCTCCACTGGTCCTGGCATATCCCATTCCACCCAGGATCAAACTCTGTGACTTTGAGACATTTGATGGATCTGACGACCCTGTGGAGCACGTCAGACACTTTTCAACTATCATGAGCATCTACAATGCCCCCGACCCCCTCATGTGTCAAGTGTTCCTGACAACTCTAAAAGAAGTAGCTCATACCTAGTTCCACTCCTTGAAGGTGGGAGAAATCAAGAACTTCACTAAGCTAGCCCAACTTTTTACAGATCAGTTTGTCGCCAACCAGCAAATCATTTGAGACTCATCACATCTCTCGGGGATCCGACTGACCGACGGAGAGTCACTTAAGGATTTCTTTTGGTGCTTCACCAAAGAGGCACGACAAATTCTTGGGGTTAACCCTGAGTTCTTGCTCGGAATTTTCCTCGGTGGACTCCGACTAGAAAAATTTCACTACTTGATGATGAGCAAAATGGTGCCCAACTAGCTTAATCTTGTACACTGAGTTAAGGCTCAAATCATGACAAACAAAGCAATTGAAGTGTGTCAGTTGCAATTCGAAGGAAAATCAAAAAGGAAGAGAGATCAAGAAAAGTTGACAAGTCCCAGGGGGCAACGAGCGGAACGGTGATTCCCGCTGAATTTTTGGGTGCCACCACAATCAAACCGCCGCTCCCCTCAATACTTTACGGATGGAAAAGTTGCTCGTCATTCGTGATCATCCTGTACAACCCATATTCATCGAGGATGGGTCCTACCACAGCTATGTCAGCAGAATTCAAGGTCAGCAAGTCATGACAGATGTCAAGAGTCAGCGCGACATGCAGCAGAAGGCCTGGCGAGTATGGTGAGCTCCCCTCGCATACTCGCCAGGTAGGCGACTATGCGAGATACTCACCCAGCCCGTGCGAGTTCCTCCAGGAAGTCGCCTAGTCGCCGGGGGTGGGGTATAAATATGACCCCCCCCCCTCTTTGGATTTTCCTATAAATAGGACCCCAGAGGTACGAGGAAAAGGACTGGTAATTCTCGTCAGGATGCTCGCGAGGTTTTATTTGGACACAAAGCTGGGCCTCAGGATCCCTTTTTCCTTAGACTAGGTCGCGACCTTGCACCTAGTTCGCCAGCTAGTCTTCCTCGTACCCTGCTCAGCCATTTTGTTTGTGGAGGGGTTGCTTCTTCAAAGCATCCGAGTACATGGCGGGACCTCCCTGCCGCAGCATCCGGGTTCCTGTTTGTTTGTCATTCTTCATCCTTGTCATCTCAGCCATCTAGCTACCCCTGAACCGGTAACCTTAGGCTGCCTTGATTCGAATTCTGAGGTTGGGATTTTCCCAGCTTCAACACTTGGTGCAGTGAGCGTGGATCGCAGCTAAGGAGGATTGTTTGGTGGTTTAGTGAGATGGCCAATGTTGGCGAGCATGGGGAATTAGCAAGCAACTCGGCGGGAGTTGGTGAGCTCGCGCGAGCTGGCGAGTTCGTGACGGTAGCCACAATCGAAGAAATCACGAAGAGGATCGAGAAGACCATCCTCGTCGGGTTTTCTTATTGCCCCGAGGTCACGACGATTTCCCCCCGTCGCGTGACACCGCTCGATGAAGATGCGCCACTGAGGCGAGCTGGGAAGGAGACTGCTTGGACGAGGGAGGAGCGGCCGATGCAATCCCGACACCATCCGTCGGGCAACCAAAGGGTCCATTTTAGGGACCCGATGTCGCCGACGAGATATCGTGATACTCGCCAGTGGGGCGAGTATGACATCTCCAGTGAGGATGAAACTCGCCATCGCTAGGGAGGGAGGAGCCCCTTCTGTGACGAGATCCTCGCCTCACCCATCCCCGAAGGATACAGAGAACTGTTCTCACCTATTATTCCGGCAGAGATGACCCGGTCAGGCATCTCTAGTGGTTTGAAGACGTCGTTTCTATCCTTAACATGTCCGACGCATTCAAGTGCTGGTTCTTCTCCATCACCCTCAAAGGCAACGCAAGGGACTGGTTCCATCAGTTGCCCGCGGGTTCCATCTACTATTTCTCCAACATTCATCGTGGGCTTATGGCAAGGTTCGCGATGTCAAAGAAAAGGAAGGAGGCAACAACCCTCTTCAAGGTTACCCAAGGGCAGCAGGAGAGTCTCGGCCATTACATCGACTGTTTCCAAGAGGTGATTTTGGAGGTGGATAGTTATACCCTGATGGTGGCCCTGAAGATCGGATTAAAGCAGGGCTTATTCAGCATGGAGATGGGATCCCCCCCAAGTCCTTTGAGGAGATGATAGAGAGGGCGAATACCTTCGTCCGAGGAGAGGAGAAGAACAAGGACTTCCTGGCACGGCTGGACGGGAGTGATCCGACGGTGGAGAGAGCAAGACCTTCGGAGGGGAAGGATAAGTGGACGCCCGAGAGGAAGACCGAGAGGAGGAAGGAAGTACGGAGAAGAAGAGAGGAGAGCGCAAGAGAGGAGCCCAGGAGGGTGTAAGAAAGGAGGTAAGAGAGGCCTCAAAGACAAGAGGAGAGGGGACCAGCAGAGGTCAAGACAAGGAGGGAGGAAAGGCGGTTCCAATATCCTGAGAACCGTCCCCAGTGGAGGCAGCCCGGGGGCCGCATTTTCAAGAAGAAAGGAGGAATGACAACCGACAAGGGGGAGGCCGAGGAGGAGGAAGAAGGGAGGTTATGGTCGTCATCTGTCAAGGCAAGCGTCGCCAAAGGGAGCAGCGAGTAATGCGCCCGGAGGCGGATATCCCCCTCTACTGCGACATCCATCGAGTTGAGGGGCATGGGACGTTGGCCTGCCTGGAGTTCAGGGAGGAGAGGAGGAGGTTGGAAGCAGGAGTTGTGGAAAGGGAGCAGCAGAGGCAGGAGGCCCCGGTCGGGCAGGTAGCGTTTCAAGCTCCAGTGAGGAGGAGGAACGAGGATCATGTCAACCTGGGAGGTCGCGGAGAGGTGGTACATGGCCCAGGAGGTGGGCATGTTGGGGTAATAAACGGAGGGGTCAGGCTCGGAGCTTCCCGCAGAAGAAGTCTCCACCAGATCTACAAGAAGAACGTCACCTCGACGTCGCAGCACCCGCCGCTGCTGGATGATATTTCTTTCTCAGAGGAGGACATGCTAGGGAATGAAAACCCCTTCTATGATGCCCTAGTTATTCAAGCCTCCATCGAAGACTTCACCATCGACTGAATCCTCAAGGACAACGGGAGCTCGGTGAACGTCATCTTCAAAAGAACTTTCGTAGGGCTTCAGGTGGAATCATCTCGGGTCCAGGCCACCGATGGGCCTCTCTTTGGCTTCTCAGGCGAGAAGAAAGAAGTGGAAGGGGCGATAGAGCTCCTGGTTAAGCTCAGCGGGACTTCAATCTGATGTCGCTTTGTCATCGTCGACGCGCCGAGCGGATACAACGCCATCTTTGGGCGGCCCCTCATCAACTATTTCAAGGCCGTCCTGTCATCTTACCACCAGTGCCTAAAGTACTGCCGAGGAGATGTCCAGATCAGGATCCGGGGAGATCCCAAGGCCTCTAGAGAGTTCTACCTTAATGTCATCAGTACCATCAGCTAGATGGGGGATGCGGAGAGATTGGAGGAGCTGCTAGAGAAAGAGAAGGGGCTATATGTTTTCGAGGAGGTGGAAGAGGTGGAGGTGATCTCCCGAGGAGGAGAGCCCGGTTTGCTCAAGGTTGGAGGATCCCTGCCGCTGGAAGGGAAGATAGAGATGGTCACTTGTCTGCAAGACAACATCAATATTTTCTCTTGGAGTGTTGTCGAGATGCCAGGGGTTGACGTCGATGTTGCCTTCTATCGCCTCAACCTGGATCCCGTGGTGGCTCCCGTTCGTCAGAAGCAGAGGAAGAGCGCCGCTATGCTAGATGGACCGATCAGGTAGGAGGTGGAGAAGCTACTGAGAGCCGATTTTATTTCGAAGATCCAGTATCCAGGCTGGGTATCCAATGTTGTAATGGTGAAAAAGCCCGGAGGGGGCTGGCATCTACATATTGACTTTTCCATGTTGAATAAAGCTTGCCCGAAGGATTGCTACCCTTTGACTCAAATCGACGCACTGGTTGATTCCGCCGTCGGGTTCCCTGTGATGAGTTTTCTTGATGCTTTTTCAGGGCATCATTAGATCTGGATGCATCCCCCTGACTGCCGCGACGTCTCCTTCATTGCCAGCGATGGCTATTATAGCTATAAGATGATGCCCTTCAGGCTCAAGAACGTGGGCGTAACTTATCAGAGAATGATGGATCACATCTTCAAAGAGCAGAAGGGGAGGAACTTGGAAGTTTATGTAGACGATCTCCTTATCAAAAGAAAGAGCGTCGCAGAACAAATAACTGATCTAATAGAGACCTTCGCCAACCTAAGGAAGTACAAGATGCGACTCAACCCGGCCAAGTGCATTTTTGGTGCAGGAAGGGGGAAGTTTTTAGGTCACCTCCTCACTCCCAGAGGGTGGAACCTAACCCAGACAAGGTCAAGGCCATACTGGAGATGACATCCCCAAAAGATCCCAAGGAGGTCCAAAGGCTGACGGGGAAGCTGATAGGCCTTAGCCGGTTCTTATCCAGGGCAGGAGATAAGTGCTCTCCATTATTCAAAACTCTTCGGGGGAATCAGAAGTTTGAATGGACTGCAGAGTACGAGGAGGCCTTCGGGAAGCTCAAACACCAACTAACTTAAGCTCCTCTCCTTCAAAGCCCGTAGGGAGATGAGGACCTCCTACTCTATCTGGGAGTGGGAGCGGAGGTGGTTAGCTCAGTGCTAGTCTGAGAAGAAGGCAAAAAGCAGCTCCCCATCTACTACGTAAATAGAGTGCTGCGACAGGTGGAAGCCAGGTATCCTATCTTGAAGAAGTTGGTATTTTCTCTGGTGGTTTCAGCGCGGAGGCTCCGTCCCTACTTTCAGGCTCACTCCATCAGGGTTGTCTCCGACAATCCTCTATGTAGTATCCTGGATGGAGTGGAGCATTCCAGCAGATTGGAAAAGTAGGCGGTGGAGCTCAGCGAGTTTAACATTTCATACTCTCTAACGTAGCAATCAAGGCACAGACGGTAGCATATTTTCTGGCCGACTTCCTGGCCGAGATGGAAGGAGGCGAAGGTTCTTCTAACCCAGTCTCTTGGAAGATGTTCGTGGACGGGGCTTCGGGCATGTATTCCGTGGGAGCCGGAGTCGTGCTGGTGAGCCCCTAGGGAACCCGAATCGAGCAGGCAGTCGAAATCCTCTTGCCCGTTATAGATAATCAGGCGGAGTACGAAGCTATGGTGGCTGGCTTGCGTCTCTCCAAAGAGTTAGCAATTCGGGATATCTATGCCTTCACCTACTCGATGGTAGTCGCATCCCAGATCAGAGGCGAGTTTGAAGCGAATGACCCAATCTTGTAGAGGTACTTAGTGAAAGTAAAAGACCTGTTCGGAGGGTTTCAAACTTTCTTCATCGAGCACGTACCCCGAGAGAATAATTAAGAAGTTGACTACCTCGCCAAGTACGCACCCCGGGTTGGGGGAACCGTGACCGAGCTGTTCTGACCATCCATCGAGGAAGAGGAAATGATGGAGATCGAGCAAAGAACCTCATGGAAGGATCCATTCATCACGTTCTTAGCAAGAGTACAACTGCCTGCCAGCGATGGTGATCAGAGAAAGTTTCGCTACAAAGTTTCTTATTACTTGCTGCAAGAAGGCTCTACCGCAAGACTATCTCGGGCCCCTTGGCCAGATGTTTGTCTGAGACCGAAATCCCTCGCATTATCAAAGAGATCCATTCAGGAGAGTGTGACAGCCACTCAGGAACACGTATGTTGGAACAGAGAATCCTAAGGCACAGATACTTTTGGCCACCGATTCGTAAGGATGCGGAAGCTTTCTACAGGAAATGTCCCAAATGTCAACTCTTCGCACCTCTCCAGCTACAGCATGCTCAGCATCTTCGCTCGATCACTTCTCCATATCCCTTCGCCATCTAGGGAATGGACTTGATCGGCCCTTTCCCTCAGGACAGTGGATAGAGGAAGTTCATCCTTATCATGATCGATTACTTCTCCAAATGGATCGAGGCAAAGGCTCTGGACAAGACCACTTCCCAGATTGTGAAGAATTTTATCTAGGGAGAGATCGCATGCCGCTTCGGGATCCCCCTCGCCATCGTCACCGACAACGGTCCATAGTTCGCCAGCTTGGAATTGGGGGATTTCTGCAAACAGCTTGGGATGGATCTCCGATTCGCCTCCGTATATCATCCCCGAAGCAATGGACAAGTAGAAGCCACCAACAAGCTCATCGTCAACTTACTAAAGAAGAAAGTCACCAACTTAAAAGGAAATTGGGCAGAGCAGCACCCCTCAGTCCTCTGGGCTCTGAGGACGACTCCAAACTCGGCCACGAGGGAAACTCCCTTCAAGTTATACCACGGGTCTGAGGCACTCATCCCATTGGAGTTCGAGGTTCAGAGCCCAAGGGTCATAATCGCAGGAGATGGCAGTGAAGAGTGGCGCTTGGAGAATGAAGAAGCTCGTGGACTTTCACTTGACTTCATTGAAGAACTTCACGACTTGGCTTCCACCCGCCAAGAGGAAGTTAAAAGGCGCATGGCAAAGCACTTCGACAAGAACGTACGCCTCAAGAATTTTTGTGCAGGAGATTTGGTCATGAAGAAGGTGGATGCCGCAGGAAGGGGAGCAAATGTTGGCAAGCTATATCCAAACTGGGAAGGTCCCTTCATCGTCCAGGAAGCCCTAGCCACTGGAGGCTACTACCTGCAAGATCAAGTAGGAGAATAGTTGGGAGGTACCTGGAGCGGGGATGACCTGAAAAGGTTTTATCCCTAACGGTAACCTATGTCTTCTTTGTAATCATGTTGATATGAATATAATATTTGCGGCAAGCTTGTTTCTCTCCGTATGCTAATATATCTCAAGATTTCTGACGGCTTCAAGGACCAGCCCCGCGATCAACTCCGGAAACCAGTGGTCGACGTGTTCCTCCTAAATAGCCCAGCGCGGGCGATTGGACGATGCATCGGGACTTAAGCGCTCTTGTAAGACCAAGCCTCTGCATTGACGACTGAGATATGCTCCCTCCTTGCATGTCGGCCTATGTCTCCCCGATTGCATCTCTCCTCCGACTGGAGGAACTATCTGGAACAGGCCTAGACGCTAACCTCCTAGACTCGATAGAGGGCCGATCTCACCAAGCAATCACTAATCTAGGCATATCAGCTATTGTATAAGCAGGATAACCTGCCAAAGAAAGGGTAAGAACAAGCCCAAGGGAAGGTGTTGGCCTCGAGTGCGTCCTGAAGGACCCTCAGAGGAACATTCCCCTTCGCTCGTGCACTGGCACTCGTAGCTGGGTGGCGTGGATGAGAGATATCTCCACTATTGGATCGGTATACGAGCCTTCAACCCGTTCCTCCTAAATAGCCAAGTGCGGATGGTAGGACGATTCCTCGGGACCTAAAGCGCTCTTGTAAGACCGAGCCTATGCATTGGCGGTCGAGATCAGCTCCCCCCTTGCATGCCGGCCTATGTATCCCCGATTACATCTCTCCTCCGATTAGAGGAATTTTTAGGAACTGGTATGGACGCCAACTTCCCGATTTGGCAGTTTCAGGATCATCACTTTTAAAAAGTATCAACCATTTGTAAGCATCGTTACAACTAATTCATCTGTCACCTCTCAAGTAACAGGAAGAGCTCACCTCAGCACCGATTAAAGTCCTTGAGTGGCAGTGTCATCGTAAGTCCGAGTCCATGCACGAGATCCTCTCCTGCACATCGACCAATGACCTCCTCGGGTGAAACCAAGTTCCTCGTTGGAGTGATGTCGTAGTCCATGAACTCTGTACGAGCTTCTCTCCTGCAGATCGACTACTTGCCTCCCCGAGTCGATTCACACCACTCTAGTTGAGCAAGGCTCCTGAGAGCTGTCGACTCCAACAATGATTAAATTCCTCGAGTGGCAGTGTCATCGTAAGTACGAGTCCCTGCACGAGCTCCTCTCCTGCACATCAACCAACGACCTCCTCGTATGAAACCAAGTTCTTCGTTGGAATGATATCGTAGTCCGTGAACTCTGTATGAGCTCCTCTCCTGCAGACCGACTACTTGCCTACCCGAGTCAACTCACACCACTCTAGTTGAGCAAGGCTCCTGAGAGATGTCGACTCCAACAATGATTAAAGTCCTCGAGTGGAAGTGTCATCATAAGTCCGAGTCCCTGCATGAGCTCCTCTCATGCACATCGGCCAACAACCTCCTCAGGTGAAACCAAGTTCCTCGTTGGAGTGATGTCGTAGTCCGTGAACTATGTACGAGCTCCTCTCCTGCAGACCGACTACTTGCCTCCCCGAGTCGACTCACACCACACCTAGTTGATCTTTCCTCCTGCTGGGTGTCGACTATTTCCTAACCCTAGTTGATCTTGATTCCTGCTGGGTATCGACTGTTTCCCACCCCCAGTTGAGATTGGCTCTTGCTGGGTGTCGACTGTTTCCCACCCCCAGTTGAGCATGGCTCCTGCTGGGTGTTGACTGTTTCCTACACCCAGTTGAACTTGTCTCTTGCTGGGTGTCGACTGTTTCCCACCCCCAGTTGAGCTTGGTTCCTACTGGGTGTCGATTGTTTCCCACCCCTAGTTGAGCTTGGCTCCTGCTGGGTGTCGACTGTTTCCCACCACCAGTTGATCTCGGCTCCTGCTGGGTGTCGACTGTTTCCCACTCCCAGTTGAGCTTGGATCCTGCTAGGTGTCGATTATTTCCCACCCCCAGTTGAGCTTGGCTCCTGCTGGGTGTCGACTATTTCCCACCCCCAATTGAGCTTGGCTCCTGCTGGGTGTTGACTGTTTCCCACCCCCAGTTGAGCTTGGCTCCTACTAGGTGACGACTGTTTCCTACCCCCAGTTGAGCTTGTCTCCTGCTGGGTGTCGACTGTTTCCCACCCCCAGTTGAGCTTGGCTCCTGCTGGGTGTCGACTGTTCCCACCCCCAGTTGAGCTTGGCTCCTGCTGGGTGTCGACTGTTTCCCACCCCCAGTTGAGCTTGGCTCTTGCTGGGTGTCAGCTATTTCCCACCCCCAGTTGAGCTCTTCTCCTGCTGTGTGTCGACTGTTTCCCACCTCCAGTTGAGCTTGGCTCCTGCTGGGTGTCGACTGTTTCCCACCCCTAGTTGAGCTTGGCTCCTGCTGGGTGTTGACTGTTTCCCAGCCCCAGTAGAGCTTGGCTCCTGCTTGGTGTCGACCACTCGCCACCTGCCGAGCTCGACCCCTGATTAGGTAGATACAAGTATACCTTGGGCGAGTATGCCTCGACGAGTTGGCGATCTGGTATTCATGTGAGTATGCTTATGCGAGTTGGTGGAGCGAGTACGTGTCACAAGCACATCCTCCCTTAGCATATGGGCCTAGCGAGCAATATCAACCAACATGCGAGAAGAAGACAAAGAAGGAAATAACTTGTATAAATATATCAAAAAATGTACAAGTTATAAGTGTCAAAAAATATTACATCCAAGCATGACAAAGATCGGCGAGCAACTAGGACCTGTCGTTGCCAGTATCCGGCTGATATTCGTCATCTCTGATGTCTGCATCCTCTTCTTCCTCACCACCCTCTTCGCTTCCTCCCCCGCTGTCACTGCCGTTACCGCTGCCACTGCCACTGCTGCTGGAACTGCTAGAGCCTGAAGATGAGGAAGGAACGTGATCATGCGAGATAGTCCCCTCGGCGAGTAGTTCGGGGATGAGCTCGTCGACGGTGAGATGCTTATCCCCTTCGACGAGCTGCCCGTTGATCCTCAGTCGAGCGAGCATGATATTCCCTGCCGCTCGCGCTATCTCGCGACGGACGCACGACCTCTCCTCCCAGAGAAGGCGAGACTGCTTGACGGCCCACTGTGGATCATCCTATGGACGCGGCACCTCCGACAAGAGAGTAGAGGAGCTCGCACGTCCCTCACCGGTGACCAGCCAAGTCTCCATCTCGGCAGCACGAACCTGGGCCGCCTCCAGCTCCTCTTGCAAAGTGGCAAGCTTCTCCTCGCACTCAGACAGCTTCTTCGCTGCCTCGATCTCGGCGGTCTGCGATTTACCAACCGTCCGCAAAGTAATGCTAAGTCGAAAATCATCAATGTCGCATACGGGAGGCAACTTACCTCGTAATCCTTCCAATGGACCGATTGCATGCCGAGATCTATGAACTTCTTAGAGACGACCTTCAAGGCCTCTGTTGTCTCCAACAGCTTCCTGGCCGTGTAGTGTCCTAGATCGGCAGATCGGGCGAGCGAGCATGCGGATTATTGGACGAGTTCCGTCGGGCCGAGCTCCAGCATAGACTCTGCATCTACTTGCTCATACAAAGCGTGGAGGATGGTGAAGGCCTCCTCCTTGTCCTCCCAATCTGCCGACCAGGACGGGAGGTTGGTGCTCAGCGACACCAAGTGTTCGTCTACCGACCAGGTCACCAGCGGGCGAACATAAGCATCCACCACCCCTCACCCAAGGTTATAGTTTGGGTGGAAGCGGGGTGCCCAAGCTTCTGGCAGAGACTCCTGGTCATCAGAATGAGGCAACGACACTTTAGCCCTCTTACTCGCAGGCCCTGGCAACTTTAACTTCGCCTTCCCCTTGGCGAGTTTCTTCTTCTCCCCAACGTCAGGCGGGCGGTGAGCTTCAGTAAGAGAGGTGGCGATTTCCTTCGCCGGAGGAAGCGGCTTCTCCGGAAGCTCGTTGGACACTACAAAGATCGCGCGACATGATTAATGCGAGATTCAATTAATAGGAGCGAGCAGGCGAGCAAACACAATTCTCGCCCAAGTCTTACCTTCGTTGGGATGGATCGCTTCGAGCGTATTGACATTAAGCCTCTAGTAGATGACGTCAAACCGGCGACCTCGAAAGGATTCGAACAATTGCTCGTGAACACCTTCCAAGATCGGCGAGAGGAAAGCGACATCGGCGGTTTGGTGCGGCCTTCCGAGAAGTCCCCCAAAGTCGCCGTAGACGATAACCAGCTGCTCGCTCCAACTGTGGACTTTGTTCGCGGTCCCCACCAAAGTGCAGACATGGCTTCTAAAGTAGACTACCCCCTCCGAAGTCGCAGCAAAGGCGAATTTTCTGTGGAACACGGAAAGTTCGAAGGCGATCCTCTCCTCCCGCAGGTAGCAAAGGAATCCCATGATGATCTCCATTCCATTAGGGTTGATTTACGCGGGGACGATCCCGAAGTACCGGAGGATCTCGCAGTATTCAGGCCAAAAGGAAAGTCGAAGACCGACATCAAAATGGCGAAGTGACAACACCATTGCGCCCTCAACATAAGTGTTAAGTCGCTCGCCGCGAGTAGGGAGCCTCGCCAAGTATCCCTCTGACAGGAGGCGCTCCTTGAATGTCTCTAAGTCCCGTTATGAGGTTATCGATTTCTTAAAGGCCGCATCAGCGAAGTTGACGGCATGAGCTTGTCGGCGAGCATTGGCATCATCCCCAATTATCTTGGCGAGCTAGCAAAGAGAAGAGAGGAGCGAAGGGAAGAAGAAGGGAAGAAGAAACGAGCAGAGAAGTTACTCGCGAGGTGGGTTGAGAAAATCACAGCAGCGTACTTATGTCACACCTACCCCCTCTATTTATAGGCGAAGGCAAAGGAAAAGGGGGGGGGTATTTGTCCGCCTCGACGAGTATCAGTCAAAGTCATGGTTAAGACGAAAGAACAGACACCCGACATCAACCCCATCTCGCACGACACAATAGAGGATGTCGCGACATTCGCCAGAACCTGTGCAATAAACTCGGCACACCACAGAATAAACAACAAACAAAAAGACAGGAAGAAATTAGCGGCGAGATGCAAACTCGCTTATTACAAATGTAATATAGTTTATTACACAGTCGCCTACGACGAGTTCATAATAAAAGACAAAAATGGTCCTAAGTCCTAGGTGGTCGCTCTGGAGGGTGAGGATGTCGCCCGGCCTAGCCCATCTCTCGCGCCCACCAGTAATGCTCCATCGCCAGCGCCGTAGCATCGTCGCCAAGCCGCAGTTGCTCCTCCATCCTCGTCAGCCGCCCCACGGAGCCCATACTCGCCCGGATGTCGGGCAACTCATTGAGGACAAGCTGCAGGCGGTGGTTGTTTAGCGCCAGCTGGCAGTCATTCTCCTTCACCATGTAGAAGCGAGCCTCGTAGCCCTCCAGATTCGTCCAGAGCTCTTCCATCTTCACCACTCGTACCTCCAGAGCTGAGATCCGGCAATGAGGCTCGCAGATAGCGAGTTGATCGAACTTTCTCTCCATCTCCTTATAGGCACGAGCTGCAGCATGGCGATACTCGCTCCTTGATAACCTGATGGCATCAATGAAGGCCTCCCCAGGAGTCGTCGTGCGATCTGTCAGAGTAGGTAAAAAAGTCGACAGGTCAGAGCTAAGAGACTAAATGATCAAACGACGAAAAATCTTACCATGATGGGGAGACCGAGATCGGAGAGGAGAAGGGACGCGACCTGGGACATCATGCTGACCAGAAGATGGACCACCCACAGGATCGACTGGTCTACCCTACCCGCGACCTCCGTAATCAGGGTCCCCAACTCGCAGCAGGAAGTAACTCGGCCGCGGCTTATCCTACTTCCGGGCCATAGTCTTTGACGGAGACGGTGGAGCCTGCGACAAACTTGCCGGAGGATGCGAGGACTTCAATGGAGGAGGCGGGGGAGGTCGCTGCAAGTCAGCTTTTTGTTGAGAGGTCAGTTGCGGCGGCGGCAGTAAAGAGGTACTCGCCGCCTGGATAGAAGCCGCGTTCAGAGGCGGCGGCGGCAGCGAAGAACTCGCCACTGGCAGCGTCTAATCTCGCACGGGAGTAGCAGCGGCCTTGCTCGCCGGGGGATCCTTGCTCCCTGGAGGATCCTTTCTTGCCGGGAGATTCTTGCTCCCTGGAGGATTCTTTCTCGCCGGGAGATCCTCCACCGGTGGTTCCTTACTCGCCGGAGGGTTTTCCTTCGCCAAAGTAGTCTCCAACGCTTTCTTGGTGTTGAGATTAATCCGGACCATATATGCGGTCTAGAGTGTCTTATCGGCTGCCAGGGTGAGTAGCGGCGCAGAGCTCAAGGGGGCGACATCCAAAGGCACATTCACGATGTCTGTAGGTGAGTCTGCGAATAAAGAAAACATATCAGCGAGAAGCACATGGCGACCAACTATTTTGGAACAGTGGTTTAGCGAGATGACGACCTAACAGGGAGACGACTTCGACCTACGATGGTGCAGCGGGTTAGCGACCTTAGGAGCCTTCAGCGGGCTGAGAAGGCTCCTGTCGTGAGCGGCCAAGTTGGGGATGTCATCTAGCCCAAGGTCACTAAGGAGCATCAAGGTGCTAGCAGAACGTGCGGGATTGCTGCTCGAAGCGACGACCTGCTCCGGGGGCGGAAGAGTGTCGACAACCTTGTTGGCAGATATCTTCGACTTCTTTGTTTTCTTCTTTTTCTGGAGGGGTAAGTTGGCGTTGGCGTCCTCCTCCCTCGGCCTTTTCGACTTGGAGATGCCGAGCAGACCAGATAGGGCAGCGAGACTGTCTTGAAGGAGTTTCTCATTTGCGTTCGACATTGTTCGCGAGCTCTAGAGATACGCCTCAAAAACCAGGCCCCCTTATTTATAGACTTCGTCGAGCAATAGGCGAGGTGAGCAACCCTGATACTCGGTATAGCAGCTCGCCGAATAAGTGTTGGATGTTTCTTTCCGAGCTCCTACGTCGCTCAGTAAGAGCAGGGATTGTGTACAACCCGTATTCATCGAGGATAGGTCCTACCACAGTCAGGTCAGCAGAAGTCAAGGTCAGCAAGTCAAGACATGTGTCAAGAGTCAGCGCGATAGACAATAAAAGGCCTGGAGAGTATGGCGAGCTCCCCTCGCATACTCGCCAGGTAGGCGACTAGGCGAGATACTCTCCCAGCCCGTGCGAGTTCCTTCAGGAAGTCGCCTAGTCGTCGGGGGATGGGGTATACATATGACCCCCCCCCCCCCTCTCTTTGGATTTTTCTATAAATAGGACTCCAGGGGTACGAGGAATAGGACTGATAATTCTCGTCAAGATACTCGCGAGCTTTTCTTTGGACACCAGCTGGGCCTCAGGATCCCTTTTTCCTTAGACTAGGTTGCGACCTTGCGCCTAGTTCGCTAGCTAGTCTTTCTCGTACCCTACTTGGCCATTTTGGTTATGGAGGGGTTGATTCTTCAAAGCATCCGGGTACGTGGTGGGACCTCCCTGCCACAGCATCCGGGGTCCTGTTTATTTGTCATTCTTCATCCTTGTCATCTCAGCCGTCTAGCCTTACCCCTGAACCGGTAACCTTAGGCGACCTTGATTTGAATTCTGAGGTTGGGATTTTCCTGGCTTCAACACATCCCTCTCCTCAAAGGCCAGGAGCTCTTGCTCCAAACTCTGGAGACCAATCCAAGTACTGTATTTGCCACCAAGGACGTGGGAATAACATGGAGAGTTTCACGCGACTGATGACAGAAAACAAATGGTTCATTAGCCAAAGACTCCTTGAAAAATTTCTACAAGATAAGAGCCCAAAATTAACCAATCTAGAGTGAGCCCGGATAGCGGCAACCCCTAGGGAGACCATCCCAAGGGAGAACTTATTCCCTACTCATAGAATGTCCATGGCACCTGACACATGTACTTGTATTCCATGCATCAATGCAACTAGACCTGAGTTTCTCATTGTGTGCCCAAATAATAGAGTGTTCGGATATCCCAAGCAGAGGCTCCATCCTCTCTCAAACAGAGTGTCCGAATATCCCAAGTGGGGACTCTAACCTCTCCCAAATAGAGTGTCTGGATATCTCAAGTGGAGACACTGACCTCTCCCAAATAGAGTGTCAGGATATCCTAAGTGGACACTTCAAACTCTCTCAAATAGAGTGTATGTATATCCCATGTGGAGACTCTGACCTCTCCCAAATAGAGTGTCCAAATATCCTAAATGGAGTCTCTGATCTCTCTCAAACAGAGTGTCCGGATATCCCAAGTGAAGACTCTGACCTCTCTCAAACAGAGTGTCCGGATATCCTAAGTAGAGACTCTGACCTTTCCAACAAAATGTTTAGATATCATAAAAGGAGACTCTGATTGATCAGATGGACCCCGATCCTCTAGAAGCGTGAACAAATAAAGGTGTTCTTTGCCACCTTCACCTAGACAGACCCCGGTCCTCTAAAGGCACAAACAAATAAAGGTGTTTTTCTCCCCTCCACCTGGAAGGACCCTGGTCCTCTTGAGGCGCTAATGAATGAAGATTCTTTGTCACCTCCACCTGGACAGACTCCAGTCCTCCTAAGGTATGAACGAACAAATGTTCTTCACCACCTCCACCTAGATGGACCCCGGTCTTCCTGAGGAGCGAACAAACAAAGGTTCTTCGCCCCCTCCACCTGGACAGACCCCGGTCCTCCTGAGGCACAAATGAACAAAGGTTCTTTGCCACCACCATCTTGGATGGAACCCATTCCTCCTAAGGTGCAAACGAACAAAGGTTCTTTGTCACCTCCACTTGGACGGACCTCGGTCCTCTTGAAGGCGCAAACAAGCAAAGGTTTTTTTCTACCTCTACCTGGATGGACCTCGGTCCTCCTGAAGCGTGAATGAACAAAGGTTCTTCGCCACCTCCACCTCGACGGACCCTGGTTCTCTTGAGTGCGAATGAACAAGGTTCTTCGCCACTTCCTCCCAGACGATCCAGGTACTCCTGAATCACAAACAAATAAAGGTTCTTCGCCGCCTCCACCAGGACGAACTTCGATCCTCACGAGGCGCAAACGAACAAAAGTTATTTGCCACCACTATCCATAAGGTCCCCGGTCCTCCTCAGGCAAGAACAAACAAAAATTCTTTGTCGCCTTCTTTGAATCAGACCCCATATCCTTCCAGGGCACAAACTGACGAAGGTTCATCGTGCCTCCAAGGATGTGGATCTCGAATCATTCCCGAAACAGGAGTAAATCCTTGATCATCTAAGGGAATTTTATCTGGATAAACCACGAGTTATCGTACGCCACTAAACCAAAAGCGGACTTCAAGCCCTCGGGTGCCATCCAGATAATTGTGAACAAATATCCCATCACACTATATTTGATCATCATCTCATGCACTTTTTGTGAGACCCCCTCCCCTTGTGTCACCAAAACTTGCATAAGTGGGGGATCATACTGAATACCACCGCCAATGCGACTCCACAGTGGTGACGGAGGCACACCCATCTCCATCATATCCCCTCAGTTTCCCTTTGTCGCGCATTGATGATGATGTTAAGCGAAAAATAAAGCATATTAGAGTAAGGGGAAGCAGTTCCCTGACGAAAGGCACTTCTAACGGGTGCATCTTATCGCGGAAAATGGCATGCATAATCTCATAGAGGAAGATTATCTTTCACAAAAACTCCATACTCAAAATCTAAGCAAGCCTACTCATTCTGGGTGATATAGTTTACCCGCACGTGTCACTTATGCAAATGGCAAATCATTAGAACCACATATAGAATCCAATCCCTAATAACATTGAGTGTAGTATTATTTTAAAGAGAGGATATATTTGGACTTCTATTTGGGTCGAGGTAGTCTTCCCATGACCAGCGCCTACGTACTCCTTATATATCCTACATATAGTCTCAGACCCACATAATTCTATAATTTTGCACTAGTAGTCTTCTCAGACCATCCATCATGCAGGTTGTCTCGGAGTGAAACTCGTCGGTCATCTGATATTTTCTTACGACACATTTCCCGAATGCACATTTCGATGACACATTTGTCGAGGGCACAATCTAATCCAGAAGGAATCACATCTCTATGACACACCCCATTCTCGTAGAAATAATATCTCCGCGACATAACTTAATCATGTAGGAATAATATCTCAGAGGCACATCTCATTCCCATAGGAATAATATCTCAGCGACACAACTTGTTCTTGTAGGAATAATATCTCGGATGCACAACTTATTCCTGAAGGAATCACATCTCAAAACCCCTTTCTCAAAGACAAAACATATTCCTGAAGGAATCACATCTCTAGATACATTTCTCGAAGGCACAATATATTATTGAAGGAATCAAATCTCAAGACACATTTTTGTTCGAAAACACAATCTATCCCCAAGAGAATCAAATCTCGAGACATATTTCCCAAACGCACAAACATATTTCAGAAGGAATTACATCTCAAGGAACATTTTATCGAAGGTAAATATACCATAAATATGAAATGGTTGGAATTAGGTCGATCAAAATTAGAACCCTTATAAATCAAATAAGTCAATGCCAAGATAACCAAGGGTTGAGTCAAAGGCTGGAACCTTATCATGCTCAACAAACTTATAAACCATAATAATAGCTACGTGACTCTAGTAAACCCTAGTCCCTGGCTCGACTTTTCATGAATTGCGGCCTCTTGGATTACACATCAATTTGATTCACAAAGTAGCTATATGAATTCATACTCATTTAGAAGCAAATCTTGTGCTTTAAATCGACAATTTGTCAAATATCAAATAATTTGCCAAGTGGTCTTCAGCCGCATCCAGGAGGGCTTCACCTGCCTCCGCACGGGCTATGCCAAGATAACTCAATGCAAAACAAATCTTGTCGTTGAAATCACTCGACGCCATGTATCCTTGCTTAGTGTCGAGTGCTCTTGATGCAAACATCTGTTTTGCATCGAGTGATCTTGGCGTTGAGAGCACTCGACGCCAAGGCTTTGGAGTTGAGAGCACTCAACACTAAGATCACTCTACCCAAAATAGATCTTGGTGTCGAGAGCACTCTGTTGGAACCCGATGTTTGATTTGGGCTAGGTTCACTCCTAGGTTGTTTGACCCACATGTATAGCCAGGGTCAAAGTCTAGGTCTAAGTTAGTCTTAGTAGAGCAGACGTCATAAAGACCAGCATTGGACTTCATTTCAAAGACCAAGACTCAGAAGTAATCTATGGATCTGATATCAGTTCTACTTTCATCGAACTCGGCGTGAAGATCTTCGATCTCTGATCGATGATCGCAAAGGTAAAATCTCTGAGCTGAGCTCGATGATCTCAGAACTCAGATCGATGATTTCCAGTCTCAGCTCGACGATCTTCTATCTCAGCTCTGCGATTATTTATCTGTGTTCGACTACCTTATTGCGCAGCTGTCTTGAAGATTTCATTCTTGTTTTATCAAGGCTATTTATGGCATCAAATCTCTGGTAGTTAATGCTGATGTTATCAAGGCTTATAGCCGTTTCTACTGCAGCATTAACTACAGGTTTTCACAGAGTTATTATATTGTATTATATACCAAGATAGTTGGGGAAATCATTTATTGTAGATATTGTAGAATTTTTCTCTCCTCAATTCCTGTAGAATAATTAAAGGAATGTTTTTAAAATTCAAGTCAGGAATTTGTTTATCCTACAAAAAGAAGAAGGCTGTCGATTCCATAACAAAAGAAAAAAGACACACAAAAAGAAAGACAAAAAATTGTTCCTGCTAACATCCTAAAAACATTTTGAAGCAGATCTTCATCAGTTTTTCTCATTCTGTCAGTGCTCTGAAGAAGAAGCAAGAAGAACAACTTTTACAAATCAAGAGTCTTTTTGTTCTTCTCTTCTAGGACCTTGCTAAGACATTCCAGCACCATCTGTCTAAATCTCCTGGACCAAGTCTCTGAGTTGAAGACCTACTCACCCTGTGCAAAGCTTCCCAGCCTAAACCCTTCTATATCTCAGGGAGAGCTTTGACAACATCTCTGAATCCACAATCTTCTCATTGTTTTGAGAAAAGAAGACTTTCATCACTCTCTCATCCCCACCTCTGTACAGGGTTTTAATTCCCTTCAAAATTATTCTGGTTCACAAGTCTCCTTCCAAAAGACTTGGGTTTGTTTTTTTTTGGGCACCTGATCAAAAGCTCATTGGTGGTTTTCACCTGATCAAAACCTGCAGTGGATTCCTACCAAGGGTGGTAGAAGAGTGGATGTACCCAGTTGGGGAACTACTATAAAAAATTCTTGTGTTGTCTGGTTGTGTTTTTGTGTTCTTGTGGGCTTGTGTTGTGGTTAAGATTAGCTTAGATGATTTGCCTTTATCTTTTCTGTAAAAATATTTTTTATAACTCGATTCCCCCCATAGAGTTATTCAGAGTTTATCACCCCTTTTTATTTCAATTGGTATCAGAGGGAGGTTGGCTATTCTTATACAGGCTATCACCTGAACCAACCAAGACCTCCAGATAAGCTCTGAATAATTATTTTTGTATTTTTAATTTATCAAATACCATGGCACAAAACAAGGAATACACTAGCACCAGACCTCCAGTGTGTAACTTGTCAAAGTTCACTATCTGGAAGGCAAGAATCAAGTTATACATGAACTCTATTGATGAAGATATTTTCAATTCTATCTTAACAGGACCACCATCTCCAGGATCTTCAAATCCCTCCACATCATCAGATCTGAGTGATGTCTCACCCCCTATCTTGATAGATGCTCAGAAGAAAGCCAAGATTGCAGATGCCAAATCCATGAACATATTGGCTTAGACTATGTCAGATGACATCTTTCAGAAGGTGGCTGAGTGCACCTCTATAAAAGCAATCTGGGATTCACTCAACCAGATGGTTGCTGGCTCAGTAGATGAGAGAAAAGATAGAAGATCAACTCTCATCTCATAATATGAGAATTTCAAGAAAGATGAAGCTGAATATGTTGGTGACATGTACAACAGACTAAGCTCCATCATTAGTGAGCTGAAGACATTGGATAAAGACATCTCTCTCACAGAGGTAAATGACAAGATCTTAATGTGCTTCCCAAGCTCATGGGACACCAGGATCAGTCCAATCAAAGAGGCCATAAGCTTGAATGAGATTTCAACTAAATCTCTCCTGGGAAAGCTCAAATCTTATGAGCAGTTAATCAAGTTCAGAGAAGCTGTAGAACAAAGGACTCCTCCTCCAGCAAGGAAAGAACAATCCATTACATTCAAGGCTGTGGAAGAGACTGAAGCTCCAATAGTCAATGAAGAGCTAATGAGTCTCTTTGCCAAGAGATTCTTTAAAATGGCAAGGAAGGAATTCAGGAGGAAGTAATCCAGAAATGACAGCAAGCCCAGGTATAACAAAACCCCCACTAAAGAAGTAATATGTTTTGGATGCAGGAAACTAGGACACTTCATGTCTGAATGTCCTGAAAATAAAAAGAAGGAAAGAAGAAGAGAGAAGGAATCTAGAAGCAAGCATTACAGCAAGCCCTCTTCCAGCAAGCACAAAAAGAAGGACAAAGGATTTGTGCCTGACACATGGAGTGATACAGAAGATGAATCCACATCTTCAAGCTCCAGTGAAGAAGAAGAGGAGGCAAAGGCAAAGGAAGTTTGCCTCATGGCAATTGATGCCAGCAGTAGCAGGTCAGATACAGATGAATCTGATAATGAAGAAAACCTGTCAGTTGAAGATTAGGTATTAACATCTTATGATTTTGAATCTGATGAATTTAAATTTGAATTTAAAAACTTATGCTTAGATTTGATAAGCTCTGAGAAGGAAATCAAACTTCTCAGATAAAAATTAAATGATCAAGATAAAATCACATCTGAAAATGCTAATCTATCTAATGAACTAAATTCTACAAATAAACAAATTATCTTTCTGAAATCTGAGCTTAGCAAAGCTAAGATATTAGAAGAATCATTAAATGGCAGAAGTTTAAAATTGCTAGATATAACCAGCACATTAAATGCTAGAACTAATAACTTCAAACTAGGATTAGGGGCTTCATCTAGTGAACCAACCCTAATCCAAAAGAATCATCTTTCTAAACCTGTAAATTTTGTTTCTGATAAAGGAAAGAAAAACACTGAACAAGTTAATATGGTTAATGAAGTTCTTGAACAAATTGAAACTAAGAACAAACTTAAAAACTAGAAGAATAATAAAAGTAACATTGTTTAGCAGTTATCGTCGAACTCAGATCGACGATATATGAACAGATCGTCTACCTCAGAACGAAGATCTCTGAACGCAAATTTCAGTAATAATCATTCTTCGATCTACGATCGACGATACCAGTATAGTTCGTTGACCAGAGATCGACGATTTTGGTGCCCTAAGAATGAATATCTTCATTCTTCGAGCAGAGATTGAAGATCTCATCCAACATCGTCGAGCTTAGGTCGACGATCCCACTAGAAATCATCGATCCCAGATCCTAACAACAGAAATCTAAATTCTAATAGCAACATTAATCCTTTTAATCAATGGATAATACCACCAATAAGATATCATCCTAAAGGTTACAATAATCAACCTGAATGTTCTTACATTTTCAGTTATAGTTATGTAAATCAACAAGGACCCAAGGTTACCTGGGTCAAGAACAACTGATTATCATCCTTGCAGGTAAAGAGTTGTCCAACATTTAATCAACAATGGTATCTAGACAGTGGTTGCTCCAAGTATATGACAAGCAGCAAGGACAACTTAAGTGATTACAAGTCCAAGCTGGGACCAAAGGTTATCTTTGGTAATTCAAACTTTGGCCAGACCAAAGGTTATGGTAAAGTCAAGATTGGAGCAGTGACTTTCAAGAAGGTTGCTTATGTAAGTGGATTGAAGCATAACCTCATCTCAATAAGTCAACTTTGTGATGAAGGTTATCCGATAACTTTAAACTCTAGCTCTTGTATTATTTCATCTAAAGAAAACAAAACAATTTTAATTGGGAATAGACAAGGAAATATTTACTTAGTAAATTTTCAATCTGCATCTTCTGATATATGCCTGCTTAATATAGTTAGTAATCAAAGTATTTTATGGCATAAGAGACTAGGTCATGTTAATCTGAAAAACATTGCTAGGCTATCTAAATACAACCTTATTAGAGGCTAACCTTCTGGTTCCTACAAGAAGGAAGGCCTATGCAGGGCTTGTCAATTAGGCAAGCAAACTAAATCTAGTTTTAAGTTAATTAATAAAAGTGATTCACCTAGGATCTTGTACATGCTACACATGGACCTTTGTGGTCCTATTACTGTGCAAAGCCTAGGAGGGAAATCTTATACTCTAGTAGTTGTAGATGACTTCTCTAGATTCACCTAGGTGTTCTTTCTGAGATCTAAGTCAGATACCTTTAAGGTTCTTACAGATTTTCTCAAGACCATACAGATTGAGTACTCTACTCAAGTTGCATTGATCAGAAGTGATCATGGCACTGAGTTTGAATCTCTTCTTATGCATGATTTCTGTGAGAAGGAAGGTATCAGGCACTATTTCTCAGCTCCTAGAACTCCTCAACAAAATGGGGTAGTTGAAAGGAAAAATAGAACAATCATTGAAGCTGTAGGTACATTACTTGCAGATGCTTACATGTCTCTATCCTATTGGGCAGAGGCAGTGAGCACAATAAACTATGTCCTGAATAGAAGTTTGACACATAAACGTAACCATAAGACTCCCTATGAATTACTCAAAAGGAAGAAACCTATAATCACCTATTTTAAAATATTTGGTTGCATATGTTATATTCACAGTAATGACAAGAAATACACTAGAAAATTTGAAGCAAAGGCTGCAGTGGGAATCTTTCTAGGATATTCCCAAGTCAGCAAAGCTTATAGGGTGTTTAATAAATCTACCTTAAAAATTGAAGAATCTATGTATATTTCATTTGATGAAGCTAACATGTTTTATAAGGAGAAAGAGATTTCTACCAATAACTCTTTGCAGGTACCTCACTTGTGTGAGAAATTGGATGACTTAAACCTTACTCCAAAGGTTGTATCACATCCCTCTCCACAAGCTAATGAAGACAGTGAAGAAGAAACTATGGAAGCAGCTTAACTTCCCCCAACAGTAGAAGTAATTCCATAAGAAGAAATTAATCCAATTGTTGTTGCTGAACCAACTCCACCACCTGATTTTGTCACACTTAGGGATTACCCTAGATCCCAAGTAATTGGAGACATGTCAGTAGGTGTACAGACAAGGCATCAACTCAACCATGATGTGATGCATGCCTGTTTCCTCTCTCAAATTGAGCCTCAATCCATAACTGATGCTGAGCAAGATCCCCATTGGATCATTGCAATGCAAGAGGAACTAAATCAATTTGAGAGATGTAGAGTTTGGGACTTGGATCCAAGGCCTAAAGACTATCCAGTAATTGGAACTAAGTGGGTTTTCAGGAACAAGCTTGATGTCCAATGTGTGATTGTGAGGAACAAGACTAGGCTTGTTTCTCACGGATATAGGCAAGAGGAAGGCATTGACTATGATCAAAAAATGCCCATGTTGCCAGGCTAGAAGCTATAAGGATATTTCTGGCTTATGCTGCATTCAAGAAGTTCAAGGTCTACCAAATGGATGTCAAGAGTGCATTCTTAAATTGAGAACTTAAAGAAGAGGTCTATGTTGAACAACCTCCAGGTTTTGTTTCTCCAACTCATCCCTCCTTTGTTTTCAAATTGCATAAGGCTCTCTATGGTTTAAAGCAAGCTCCAAGATATTGGTATGAGACCTTAGTCAACTTTCTTTTATAGCATGGTTTTTCAAGAGGCATGGTAGATAGAACTCTTTTTACAAAATTGCATCATGATAAAATTTTAGTAGTACAAATATATGTAGATGACATTATATTTGGTTCTACTGATCCCAAATTATGCAAAAGATTTTCTGATCTAATGAATTTCAAATTTGAGATGAGTAGAATGGGAGAGCTATCTTATTTCCTTAGTCTTCAAGTGAAACAATCTCCTAATGGAATCTTCATCTCCCAATCTAAATATGCTAATGAGCTTATTAAGAAGTTTGGGATGGCTGATGCCTCATCTATGAAGACTCCCATGGCTGCCAATGTTGTATTAGACTCTGATGAACATGGAAAACCTGTTGATCAGACCAGGTATAGGGCCATTGTTGGATCCCTACTATATCTAACAGCAAGCAGACTAGATATCATATTTGCTACATGTTTATGTGCTAGGTTTCAGGTGAACCCTAAAGAATCTCATCTTATTTTTATAAAAAAGATTTTAAGATATATAAAGGGTTGTCCTAATCTAGGACTTTGGTATCCAACAGAGTAAGAGTTTGAGTTGACTGGATTTTCAAATGCTGACTATGCTGGATGTAGAGTGGACAGAAAGTGCACTTCAGGAACTTGCAAGTTCCTGGATGATAGAATTGTGTCCTAGTTTTACAAGAAGCAAACTTCTGTATCAACATCAACTGCTGAAGCTGAATATATGGCTGCTGGCAGTTGTTGTTCACAGATTTTGTGGATACAAAACCAACTCTTAGATTATGGTTTCAATCTAAATAATTCAACCATTTTCTGCGATAGTACAAGTGTTATATCTATAACATATAATCTAGTGCATCATTCTAGAACAAAACATATAGATATAAGACATCATTTCATTAGAGATAATGTAGACAAAAAGAAAATTAATCTTGATTTTATCTCCACTGATTTTCAAAGAGCAGACATTTTCACCAAACCCATGGATGAAAAGAAGCACCTGTTCTTCCTGAATCAGCTTGGAATGATCAATGGGAAGGATTAATTTAATTTTTCTGTCTTAGGTTTTGGATCTGTTCCTAAATCGTCGAACAGAGATCGACGATCTTCGAACTGATCTTGAGCTAAATCATCGACCTGAGATCGACAACAGCTCTGTGAAGTAAAAATCATCGACCAGAGATCGACGCCTATACTTCAGAAGATAAATCGTCGACCTAAGATCGATGATCTATTTTCCCTCTTCAATCTGAGACCGACGATAATATTTAATTAAAAATCTATCGTCGACCTGAGATCGAAGTTTTTGTTTATTTATTGTAGGATAGAGCCTGACTCTTCACATTCCAAAAAACCTATATTAAGGGTTTATCGTCGTGCTTTATCCCATGCTTTCCAATTTCCCCTCCTGCACTTGATCTTGTGTTTTCCCTTACAGGTTTCTAATGGCGATTCCGGCGGCTATCCTGTCAGCAATGAAATTTGACGCAGGGTTCGACATCGATTTCGATTCCTTCAGCCATTGCGATCAGATATTCAAGGATATGATGCAGATCTGTGAAGTTCAAGGTCTGAGGAAGTTTATGTTAAAGAGAATCAAATTACCAACCGCTGAAATTAAAGAATGGGTTTACTCTTCAACATGTTCAGATGAATCAACCATGGTTGGAACTATTTCTGGAAATTAGGTTATTCTTACTCCAGTCATTATTTTTGAATTGTTTGACTTGGTGAATGGAGATGATAGTTTGGATCAAGACAGTTATGAATATAGAACTATGCTGGGAAGGATGGGTCATCCTGATGAAGTGCCAGCAAAGCTACTGAAGAAGAACTTATCTGTTCAATATAAGTTCTTGGCTGATATTATCAAGAAAGTGCTGCTGGGAAAGCACTCTTCCCATGATAACATTAACAGGCAGTAGTTTTCTATTATGTCTGCTTTGGTTAATGGTAAATCAGTCAATTGGGTTGATTTATTCTTTGAATTGATTAGAAGGAAAAGCTCTAAGAAAGAGGTTTGCTTTGGGAGAATTTTGGGAATATTTGTCTAGGCAAAAGCTCCTGAATTGATGGTCTCCCAGATCCAATTCATCAATGCCAGTAAGAGGATGGACTCCTCACTATTTGTAAAGTGGGAGAGGACCATTCCTAGGCCTTCCAATGCCTCCAGAACTTCATAGGATATAAGAGCTGATGCATCTACTTCCCCAACCCTAGAAGATAATCCTCTCTCTGTCTCCTCCTCAGTTCCCTCCCAAATCCAATCCTCTCCAGTTCCTTCACCTCCTGCTTCACCTATTCAAATTCAGATCTCCCCAGATCATTCTGCTTCTCCTCATGCAAATCATCCTGCTTCTCCTCATGCAGATCATCCTGCTTCTCCTCATGCAGATCATCGTGTATCTCCTCAGACCACTGCTTATCCTATCATTTCTCCGTCATTATCCTCTCAGATTCCCTCTGAGCCCATCTAAAAGGATATTCCATCATCATCTCTTCCCTCTAATGCTCATCCAAACTCTTCCTTTCCTGAGTACACTCATACAGATTTCCCTTCTACATTCTCAATTTGCTCAAATTGTGGTCATCAAACTCCTTACACAGCCTCTGAGCCTGAACCCCTATACCTCAACTTCTCAGATATAGCTTCAGATCTTCTTAAATTCATTTCTCCTTCTTTAGAGCTTCTTATAGCACAAGCTATAGCTCCTCTAACTGCCTCCATCAACACTCTTACCCACAGAGTTGCTGCTCTTTCCTCTGTCCCTTCTTCTGGGGGCCTGGCTACAGATGCCTCTACAGCCATGCAGGGGGAGATATCCAATGAATAAGCTCACATGCCTTCTCTAGCAGCGGCAGTTTCAGCAGATATGCAGGAGGATGTCTCCTCAGATGATCAGATGGCTCTAGATACAAAAATTATTGATATTGATACTAATACTAATACAAAAGAAATAGTTCTTCCAGCAGTTTTGACTGTTGGTGATTGTTGCATCAATCCCACAGTGGATATCATTGAATTGTTGAGTTCCTTCTGCACACTCTTTCTAGATTGTCTTCAAAATTTTAAGCCATCCTCTTTTGTTATTATGTGTTGTACTCCCTCTATAAGTCCGGAAGTTATTAGACAATTAAAGGCAAGTTTTGTAGTTCCTCTAGCAGAACAGTCTGATGATCAAATGTTAAGATCTCCTGGGCCATCTTATGTTATGGATGATAGCCCCATTCCAAGTCTTGATGATCTCATTGCTCAAAATATTGCTATGGAAACTGAAGCAGTCTCTGCTGAAGTTATCCTTCCTCCAGCTGATAAGGAAGTTCCAAAGGAAGTGATCAGAGAGATTGATACACTATATGCTTTTCCCCAAAGCTTATTTGAAGATGATTAAGATGATAATTCTGATTCTGATAACAGCAAGAAGAAAGTGTCTAAGAAAAGAAAAGCTCCTATTAAGGCAGTTCCAATGCCAAATCCTCTTAATGACACTCCCTACTACATTCTCCAAAAGATTACTCCTTATCAAGGAATGCCACAGTGGATGTGGTTGTCTAAGAATGAGCAAAAGGATAGGAAGAAAAGTAGAAGGTACTCTCCTCCTCCTCCTCAAAGGTCTAGGAAAGGCCCTCCTCCTTCTCCCCCTCCAGCAGCAGGAGCCTCTGGTTTAGCAGCTCAAAGGTCTACTTCTTTTACCCAGACCTATCAGAGGCAGGACAGTTCTTCAAATCCTCCACCTCCAGCTGGATCTTTAGACATATATTCTTCTTCTCAAAGGCCTATATCTTCTGGAAAGCCTAAAAGAAAACTTAGTGAAGTTCCTCCTCCCAGATCTTTGTACTCCAGTCAGAAGAAGCAGAATCCAGTGTCTGCAAATTTCCAGGCTCAATCTACTCAGTTCAGAATTTCATCTCAAAAGTCAGTTCAGGAAGCTAGTTCAGAGAGACCTTCTTCTCCCCCTCTTGATCCTGAGCTTGACCCCAACTTCAGAATGGAAAGGTTGAATGAATTAGTTGGGCTATCTCAAATGAATAAAGTCAGGAAAGAAGGTCAGGATCTCTCTCAATTCACAACTGTGTCATCATATAGAGAGAAAGAGCTTGACAGATTGCAGGTTAACAAGAAAGTATTCAATCCATCAAAGTATATGTCTCTTTATCCTGAGGCAGCTATGCCTAGAGTAGCATCTCAGAAGACTCTAGGAGATCAAGATATGAAGATGACAAAGAAAGAAGCAGAAGATCCTTCCAGGAAGATTATATTTACTAAAACCTCTTCTGCTCCTCCTTCTGATAAACCCTAAGTTCTCTGAACCCTTTATTGTTTATCTGTTGTTATTGCTCTATCTGGATTATATGTGAATTACATGCTATACTATATCTGTTGATTATTTCAATACCATATCAGATATCTATAGCACTGTATTGCTTTTTGTTGTTTCCTTTATGTTGAGTGACTTCACCCAAATAGGAGAAGATTGTTGGAACCCCATGTTTTATTTGGGCTAGGTTCACTCCTAGGTTATTTGACCCACTTGTATAGCCAGGGTCAAAGTCTAGGTCTAAGTTAGTCTTAGTAGAGCAAACCTCATAAAGACCAGCATTGGACTTCATTTCAAAGACCAAGACTCAGAAGAAATCTGTGGATCTGATATCAGTTCGACTTTCATCGAACTCGGCTCGAAGATCGTCGATCTCCGATCGATGATCACATAGGTAAAATCTCTGAGCTGAGCTCGACGATCACAGAACTCAAATCGACGATTTATAGTCTCAGCTCGATGATCTTCTATCTCAGCTCTACGATTATTTATCTGTGTTCGACTATCTTATTGTGCAGCTGTCTTGAAGATTTCATTCTTGTTTTGTCAAGGCTATTTATGACATCAAATCTCTGGTAGTTAATGTTGATGTTATCAAGGCTTATAGCCGTTTCTGCTGCAGCATTAACTACAGGTTTTCACAGAGTTATTATATTGTATTATATGCCAAGATAGTTGGGGAAATCATTTATTGCAGATATTGTAGCCGTTTTCTCTCCTTGATTCCTGCAGAATAATTAAAGGAATGTTTTTGAAATTTAAGTCAGGAATTCATTTATCCTACAAAAAGAAGAAGGCTGTCAATTCCATAACGAAAGGAAAAAGACACACAAAAAGAAAGACAGAAAACCGTTCCTGGTAACATCCTAAAAACATTCTGAAGCAGATCTTCATCAGTTTTTCTCATTCTGTCAGTGCTCTGAAGAAGAAGCAAGAAGAACAACTTTTACAAATCAAGAGTCTTTTTGTTCTTCTCTTCCAGGACCTTGCTAAGACATTCCAGCACCATTTGTCTAAAGCTCCTAGACCAAGTCTCTCAGTTGAAGACCTACTCACCCTATGCAAAGCTTCCCAGCCTGAACCCTTCTACATCTCAGGGGAAGCTTTGACAACATCTCTGAATCCACAGTCTTCTCATTATTTTGAGAAAAGAAGACTTTCATCACTCTCTCATCCCCACCTCTATATAGGATTTTAATTCCCTTCAAAATTATTTTGGTTCACAAGTCTCCTTCCAAAAGATTTGGGTTGGTTTTTTTTGGGCACCTTATCAAAAGCTCATTGGTGGCAGTCACCTGATCAAAACCTGGAGTGGATTCCTACCAAGGGTGGTAGAAGAGTGGATGTACCCAGTTGGGGAACCACTATAAAAATTCTTGTGTTGTCTGGTTGTGTTTTTTGTGTTCTTGTGGGCTTGTGATGTGGTTAAGATTAGCTTAGATTATTTGCCTTTGTCTTTTCTGTAAAAAGATTTTTTATAACTCTATTCCCTCCCATAGAGTTATTCAGAGTTTATCACCCCTTTTTCTTTTACACTCGACACCAAGCAAGGATACATGACGTCAGACATCCAGCAGAACTCCAAAGTCTTGGTGTCGAGTGCTCTCAACACCAAGAGATGTTTTGTATCAGGTGATCTTGGCATCGAGAGCACTCGATGCCAAGAATTTGGAGTGTTGCTGGCTGTCTAGCTCCATGTATCCTTGCTTGGTGTCGAGTGCTCTCGACATCAAGATCTATTTTGCGTGGAGTGATCTTGGCATTGAGTGCTCTCGACTCCAAAGTTTTGGCGTTGAGTACTCTCAACGCCAAGATCACTCGACACAAAACAGATGTTGGTGTCGAGAGCACTCGACTCCAAGCAAGGATACATGACGTCTGTTGGGAATATTTCCCTCAATGTTCCCTAGATTTGATTTGAAGAGGCAACACCATTAACACTAAGAGCATACTTATATTTGATGTTGGTTAAGCTCATCATGTGCAGGATGTTCCATGGAACAAGGTTAGACAAGTTGTCTAAGTGATGGTGACAGGTGGTCATAAGGTAGGCAAGTGGAGAGACAAAAAATCTATCTTAGACCATAGGTGTTGAGTGAGGACTGCTTACTCAACGCCAGATGCAAAGAAATGTGGTTAAGTACATAAACGTTGAGTGAAGAAAGCTCACTCAATGTCAGATGCCAAAAAGCGCTAAGAGAAGACAAAATAGTCAAAGCCTTACTATTTACAAGGAAGAAAAGTGGCTAAGTCCACATGCGTTGAGTGAAGGCAGTTAACTCAATGCCATACTACAAAAAGCGTTAAGTAAAGCTCAAATAATCAAAGCTTTATCTTTGACAGTAAAGAAATCTGCCTAAGTCCAGAAGTATCGAGTGTTGAAGGCTCACTCGATGCCTAAACAGTTAGGACTACAAAATTCTAGATGGCGCTGAGTGATGAAGAATCACTCAATGCCTAAGCTGACAGAAAATTTGTCTAAGTACAGAAGCGTTGAGTGAAGGCTATTCACTCAATGCCTCATCAAGATAATAGGCTAAAGTAGAAAGCGTTGAGTGAAGAAGCTACACTCAACGCTTTTATTCAGTAATGTGACTAAGGGTTTTGGCGTTGAGTGATGAAGGCTCACTCAACGCCTAGTGATAGAAAACTGTATAAGTGTTTTGGTGTTGAGTGATGAAGGCTCACTTAACGCTTACTGGTACAGAAAGATTGGCCAAGGAAAAAAGCATTGAGTGATGAAGGTTCACTTAATGCCCTAAATGCCTGACATGCAGAAAGATTGGCTAAGTCCAAAAGTGTTGAGTGAAGCTTGTTCACTCAATGCTCTCAACGCCTGAGATGTAGAAAGATTGTCTAAGCCAAAAAGCGTTGAGTGAAGCTTGTTTACTCAATGCTCTCAACGCCTGAGTAAGACAGAAATCTATCTAAGTGTTTTGGCATTGAGTGAACCTTGTTGACTCAACGCATATACTAAAGAGTTTGAATTTGAATAAGTCCACAGATGCTGACGTTAGCAAAATTCAAAATGTTGCGGGATGGATACAGTACGTGACAAATGGCGTCGGAGGCCTACTGTACGACTTTTGTTGTTAAAGCAAGGTTATAGCTATCAACTATTATGGGTCCCACTGCTCTAAGAGTCGTTAATCGACGGAAGATAAAAGACGAAGATCAGATCGAATAAATAGCTTTTGGAAAGACAGCTGGACTTCATCTTCTTCCTCATCATTGTTGCAGAGCCTAGAGATAAAGTTCTAACTTCAGATCTGAGAGTTCAAAAAAGATAGCCATAGCGATTTCCATCTGCTATAGTAAGATCAGAGATTTCTCTAAGGTAGAAGAAGCAGCCAAGGCAAAACCCTAGCTACAGCTGATCTGAAAGCCGATACAAGTTAGCTGTAGCTATCTTCACCTACTACAATAAGTTTAGAAGAAATTTCTGAGGTAAAAGAAGAACATGCAGGGTTTTACCCTAGCTGCAACAACTGGAAGCAAACAAAGATAGCTGTTGTCATCTTCACAATCAATAACAAGTTCAGAGTGAATATCTGAGAAAGAAGGTGCATCAAGGGATAACCCTAGCTCTAGCCACTTCACAGTTCCATCTGAACATTTTTGAAGAACATTTTCTGGAAGTTATGAAGAAGAAGAAGAAGACTGGACTGAATCTACTCAATCTAGGAAGGGAAGAAGAAGCAGAGCAAGTTAAAAGCTGCAGCTCTGCAAGATACTTCTCAGCATGAGCCAAGTCAACCTAAAGATTAGTTTCTTGTTGCTGTGAAGAAGGTAGGGATGAGTTCATCTCAGCTCAGGAAGGCAGGCTCAGAGAAAATTTTTTGGAGTCAAATCTAAACCAACCAACATTTCCCTCTGTAGGATCCATTCTTGGATCTGAGCTGTAGGATCCTTTTGGATCTGAGTTGTAAGGCTGAAGTTATAAAGGCTGAGAGTAGGATCTAGTTGTTGATCTGAGGTAGGGCTTGAGGGCCTTAGCTGTAGGAGATTTATTCTTTGAGGTAGGAGAGTCATTCTCTCTGAGTTGTAGGGCACTTGTGTCTGAGTAGTAGGATCTTTTGTATCTGAGGTAACACCTTTGTGCCTGAGCTATAGGAGAGTCATTCTCTTTGAGGTAGGGCTATCCTCCATAGCCTGAGTGTAGGACTTGTGCTCAAGTCTGAGGTAGGTGATCTTTGGATCACTAAGCTGTAGGATCCAGTCTTATATCTGAGGTAGGGTTTTGTGTATGAGGTAAGTCTTGGAGGAGACTGAGAGATCCCGCGGGATCTATGTTGTAAGCTCTTAGGAGCCGAGATTTGGAGAAATGCCTTGTCTAACAAGTTGTTAGAAAGGTGGGAGGGACAGTGGACGTACCCATAATCTGGGGAACCATTATAAATTCTGTGTGTGCTCTTTGCAGTGTTTCTTGAAAGCAGAAAACTACTAACTCACAAAGCACTTAAAGAAAGAAAACAAAATGATAGTCATAGAAGACTAGAAAACCTATTCACCCCCTATAGGTGTTTAGCTGCCCTTGAAACTAAAGACTTTCAAGTGGTATCAGAGGGAGGTTACTCAAGAAGGACTTAACAGTCTAAATAGATCTCAAAGGGTAGCTAAAGTACAGTACTTATGAGTTCAAGAGAGAACCATAAGGAGTGGAGCTCAATGGAGCTTCAGGTCTGCAGTAAGGAGAACTTTAGGATCTGGAAAGTGAGGGTCAGGTAGTTTATGGAAGCCTCTAATCCTAGGATCTTTGTAACAGTTCAAGAAGGACCCTTCATCCCCATGAAGGTCTCTATCTTAGATGCAGATGTCCAGACTCCAAAGAGTTATTCTGAAATGACTAGATATGAAGTCATCTTGGCAACTATGGACAAGAGGGCACAAAACATCATTGTAAGTGCCATAAATGACTCCACCTTCCAGAACTTGGTCCACTACAAAACAGCCAAAGAAATGTGGGACACACTGATTATTTATATGGAATACACATAAGAGGATGATAAGGAAGAAGATGCCAACAACTATTATGTGCTGATGGCCATGTCAGATGAAGAATCCTGCCAGGATCAGCCTATTCCAGCAAAGGTATATTCTCTGTCTAGATCTTCTTATAATTCAGATTATGAGACCAGTTCAGATTCAGAAGCATCTTTATCCAGTGATGAAGATGACTCTGAGTCGGAGGTAGATGTCAATCAATTGATTGACCAGTATGGTGAAATTCTGGAGGCTTTGAGAAAGAGCAGGAAGTTGGCCAAAAAGCAAGCTGAGGAGATTACCTCCCTTCAGCTAGCTACTGCCTAGCAGGCTGAGATAGTATCTTTGCTGGATCAGAAGGCTAGGAAAGTCAGCCAACTAAAGGCCATCTCAATCACCCAAATTGAGACCATAAGCCAGAAGAACAAGATCATCTTAGATCTTGAAGATAAACTCCTAAAGGAGAAATAGATTGTACCTAGTTTTTTAAAGCCCAAAACAGTGTTACCACTAATTGACTCCTTCACCTCTAAAAAATATAAGAGGGGTTCAGAGTTCAAGTGAAATTCTAGAGTTTACCATTCCAAAGGGAAAGACAAAGTTCATGTAGTGCCTCATATAAGACTCCATTTTTTGTTACACTACCGGGGTCTTATGCCCAGAATCGCCATTTTGCGATGACACCGACTCTTGGGAAGGTCGTCACTACAAAACACTGATCTTGCCGGCCTTAAGGATCACCAAAGAATAGAGGTTTATAGATAAAAGACTATAAGTCAAGTCCACAATCACATATAATATATGAAATAGAAATCACAGCAATTCCCACATGATAATGAAAGTACTGAAACAGATCAGTGAAATAGAAAGATAAACGGGTTTATGCCCGTTACAGAAAATCCTTACTACAACCCATTCGCGGAAGCTAAGTAAAAACAAATCACTCACGGAGCTGAAGGCTAGTGCTCCCGTACTAGACTGGCCCACCTCCATGTGCACCGTACTCCGTTGGTGCTGCATCTCCTGCTGCTGCTCCCTGTCCCCCATCCGGAGCCCCTGAAATGTTTGGTCACCAATCGTTAACAAAAGACTAAGCCAACTATCATACTTGCCTCGCCCCCGCAACTCCTAGACACCATGCGGGAGGAGAGATATAGAAGCTTATGAGGGTGGAGAGTAAACAAAGCAGGTGATGACAGAACTATCTAGAAGTTAAACAATATACTTAAACAGGAGTCTAAACTAACAGTTCTATAACATGTAAGCAGAAATAAATGACATAAGTAACGTAACAAATAAATAACTTAACCTTAAATTATATGAATGCACATACAAACTTATAAGTTAAGGGGTATTTTGCAAGGCTCCCATCGTATAATCTATCTCATATTAGTTTATACGATGGGGTGTCAGGTTTTATGCAGGTATGAGTGTAATGAAATGTTATGTCATGATTCATACA
The DNA here is from genome assembly GCA_039513925.1 of Platanthera zijinensis. NCBI lineage: Eukaryota > Viridiplantae > Streptophyta > Magnoliopsida > Asparagales > Orchidaceae > Platanthera > Platanthera zijinensis. Next base: position 95,584,504 of record CM077097.1, read on the forward strand.
AGTGCAACACATGCACACAACTCTATGAACACAGACCTTTAGTTCCCCCATTTTGAAAGCTAGCTTCACTCCCAGGAGCCTCCGTAGTGGCCAACGGAGACAGTGGGTCGGGCCACCCCACTCCTAGGCGGGTATTCACACTACCAGGCCTAACCCTTACGTACGCCTCTGAAGGACACACCAAAGTCTCCACATACTATGATGACCTACAGCCAGAATTTTCCTTGGCTATGTGTAAACCACACCCACAGAGTCAACGTATCAACGTCGGTGTGAATGACCATCAAATACCGAAGACCCACCACCTTATGCACATGCACACATGAATCCCCGAGCCACCGGCTCCCCGGACTAACCTGTCCGTTACAACTACCTTATGAGCCTTCGACTCGTCGGTCTAACCTGCCCCTTTTCACAACCACCGAGCCTACCGGTCGGATGACCAAACCAAGCTAACCTCCCGAGTCATCGGGGTGAGTGAAGGTGAAGCCCTAGTTTTACTAATTACTCTTTAACCTTTTAGTCATATGGTTTAAGGTTAACCTTGGATTGCCCAGGGCATTCCCTGTGAAGGGCTCTCGAGGGCACTAGGAACTACGATGGCTGAAGCCCAAATCTCCCTTTCGCAAGGTACTTATTATTATTGGTAACAACCCATGTTCAAACCCTCTTGGCATTACTCTTGAACTAACCCTAAGTATATATAGACATCTTCTAGGGAAAGACGTTTATCATCGATCCCGAGCACAACTCTGCCCTTGCACAATCGGGCTCACACAACCTACCTTCTTTTGGTGACCCTATACATTTTCACCCAGACCAGGTACACTAACTTTTTCATCATCCCATATAAAGGCCTACATGTTACCTTACCTCTATAGTTTTATACTTTGTGTAGACATATTGAGCTACGTGGTGCGCATGCATGGTGACCCCTCCAATTATTCATCCAAATGACCTAAGATTATTATTGAGCTACGTGGTGTGCATGCATGGTGACCCCTCCAATTATTCATCCAAATGACATAAGATTATTATTGAGGGTCTATCATAATAATTTAAGGTTAAATCTAGAGCATAACATTTTTCCTAATTTATTTGTCATTTATTATATTTTCTGCAAAATAAAGCTAACAATGCTTTTGAACACCAAGTACAACTTTCAGACATGATATGGTCCTAACAAAATTATGACAAGTGTATATCATCAAAATAATAGGAAAAACCAAAATTTACACTTTTCTAAACAGGTTTTGTTGGATCGTGCGACGCCCTTAGAGGGGGGGGTGAATAAGGGTTAACTAATTTTTCTTAACCAGATAAACTTTACTTGATGAACACAATAACACAAGTAAGAAATGAAGACTAGTTTTGCATAAGCAACCTTAACTACTCAGAAATGTATATCAACAAAAACAATAATGATATATTTCCAATGAGATAAATCTGAATACAAAGCATCTCTATAGAGCTAGAGACAAAGGCTTATGAAAAAAACAAGTTACTTATGTTTTCGCCGGTCCTTCTACCAAGAACCGGCAGGCTAAAGCGTATCTCCTCCTGGACCTTACTTTTAGCCTCCCCTAGATCTACCACAATCTAGACGTTGCATACAAGACAATGATTTCTCCCTAAGCCGCACAAGGACTTGGACTCCACTTACAAGGCGGCAATTTTTCCCTAAGCCACACAAGGACTTAGATGCCACGCACAAGGCGACGATTTCCCCTCTCGATTACAAAAAGAAAACAATAAAAACAAGAACAAAACAAATTGAAACTTTAGACATGAAAATCCCTTCAAATAATGCGTCGAAGATGCCGATGAATCCTTGCCAGGGTGGCTTTGAATGCTGCAAACGTGCCGTCAATCTTTTGCACTTTGGCCTTCTTGAGAGTAAGGAGTAAATCTGAAATCTGGAGTTCTCTGAATCATCTAAATAGGAAGGTACACTCCAGGTAATGAAATTCGTGATCCCCACAGAAAATGAACATAAGTAACTTTCTAGAAAAGTGTAAATTTTGCAGAAAATATAATAAATGCCTGGCGACACTGGGTATCACCACCTGGCAATATCCGTAACTGTTGTCACGTGTCCTACGAACTCCTCATTTTTGCATCGCAGATCCGTCGATCGTTGAATGTGTACTATCGCCTTGTGACACTAGGTATCGCCACCTGACGATAGCAATAACGGTTGCCACGTGGCCCACGAACTCCTGATTTTCACATTGCAGATTAGTCGAATGTTATTCGTCGAGCGTCGAACACAGATTCATTGAGCATTGCTGTCTCCTATCGACGATACTCAATATCGCCTAGTGATATCCTTCATTGAATGAAATTCATCAAGCGCAAGGCGGCGATCGTCGAACGCATAGTCGTTGAGCGCGAGGTTAAGATCTTCGTTATCGCCTGTTGGCGATACTCAATATCGCCTAGCGATATCGCCTAAGCTTAGTTCTGATCTGATTTAACACCCAAAAGACATTAGAGCTAGACCTGTGATATCTGCACAGCAAAAATATCCAAAGATCAAATACAACCAAGATTTGTTATTAGCAAACCAGGAAGCGTGGAATGCATGCTCCAACAGTTTTGACCCCTAAAAAATTATTGAATAAACAACTGCAATATTAGAATATTTAGGGAAAAATAGAATTATTCATCCAAAAATTATAGGAAAATTACTAGATGACAAACAAAAGCAGGAGAGACCATTGACCAAGGATTAATATTTTCCAAGCTTATTTGGTCATATAGTTAATTTATTTAATAATCTTCTACATGTGCCACTTTGTGAAACAACTTATATAGAAAGACTTCCAATAATTTTGTAAAAAATCCACATAATATTATAATGCCCTAAGATGTCTTCTGACCAAGTTTCATAATTTTTCAGTGGATATTTTTTCATAATTAATTTATTTAATATTAGGGCAAACATTGGGGTTGTGAATAAAGTACCAAATATATCAATCCAAGATTCATAACAAAATTATCAAAGAACAATAACATCAAAATAGGCTCAATGCCCAAGTTTCATGAACATCCAAGATTATATAAACATGAAATTCCATTTTGAAGTAAAGTGCCCTAATTAATTCTTAAATAATTCAGAGGGGATAAATGTTCCTAAAAATTCCAATAAAATTATCTAGGGCTTATTACCACCCTATGAAGTAGTCTACTAATTTTCAAGTTAATCCAAGGACATATGACCCCATGTCCTTCTCAATACTCAAAGGGCAACCCTAGGGTTTGTACTAGGGCTTGTGGTCATATCCACCCCAAACCACCCAAAACACGTTATGCGGGGGTTATAGGTGACTACAAGTCAGTGGCCAAAGTTTCACCACATTTGGATGAGGAATGGTCACTCACTCCACCTAGTGCACTTTTAACATTTGGACAAGTGGTTTAGTGGGGGCACTCAATTTAGTTTCTGACTAGCCCTATGTATAGTCTGCATCATTTTGAGTGCTGTGGTAAGACCAAAATGGGTTGAAATTAATTTTAAAATAAAGTAGTCTTTAAGAGCTACAATTTTGATGTTGATCATTTCTCCACATGTGACTCTAAGTATTTTTAATAATTAAAACTATCCACTGCATTAAGTGTGACAGAAATCAAATAAAATGAAATGATATTAATCATAAACTATTCCAGATTGCGGCATGAATCTTAGCGCGATCCAGCGGCTGTCCGTCATCATCCCCAGTGCACCAACGGTCCAGATCGACCCATTCTGGAGCTACTTCAAGCCCAGTTTCTCGGCCATCCAGCCACCTCCCTGGCCGGCCACCACCACCACGACCTTTGTTGAGATGGGGGCTATCGATGGGCGGCGACACGGTTGTCGGAGGGGACATTTTCGGTGAACCCACAAACTCTCAATTCTCATGGAATTTCTTCAAAATCGCTCACTGGATCAAGCTCAATTGAGTTTGATATCACCCCTATTCGATCTAAGAGGCTAGCACAGAGGGAGAGGGGGAGAATTCGACCTTTTGGGAGGTGTGAAGCCTTGCCGATCGACGGGACTCCATTGTTGGATTTTGGAGCTTAGGGTGTTCTGCAACTACACTACAGGAAGGCTCGACTGCTTCAGGGAAAGTGTGAAACCGACTCTTCTAGACCTAAGGAAGCTTTTAAGATTGCCAAATGGGGATGAGGGAGGGTCAATCTTGATTTCACCATTAATGGTCATGAAGGAGCTTTTTAGGCCAATGTAGAACCACTGATTCAAGCCTCTGCACAACCTGTAAAGCCTCTTGATCTTCTCCTAATTCATCAAGGGAGATGAATCCAGCAATTGGGAATGAATTGAGAGGCCCTTGGCCTCCCTTGGCCATGAATGGCCTCTCTTTCTCACATTCCCTCTCCTCCATTAAATGGGGAGTGGAGTTTTCTCTCTCCTAGTCACCCTCTCCAGAATTTTAATGGAAATTTAGGTAAATTCCTGCCTCCTAAAGCTAATGTGCCACACTAGTTGGGCTTAGCCTAAGTGAGTTGGGCTTGGTTAGGTCCACTTAGGCTAATTTGACCTAATCTTAGGGTTGAGTTGACCTTGGTCAAATTGACCTTTTGGGTTGACCCCAATGGGTCATTGGTGACCCATTAGCCTCTCCTAAGATCTAGGTAGGGTTGGGTTGGCTTGGCTTGGCACCTTGAAGGTCACTTGACCCTTAATTAGGGCACTTTGACCATTTTAGGGCTAGGGTTGACTTTGGTCAACTTAGCAACTTTGGTTGATACCAATGGGTCCTTGGTGACCCATTGGCCTTCCTTAGGGCTTAGGAAGGTCTAGGTGGGTCCCTTTGGCTAAGGGGAGGTCAATTGACCATGTGTGAGCTTAGTTTGATATAGTTAGGGTTTGGTTTGACTTTGGTCAACTTGACCCTTTTGGTTGACCCTAATGGGTCCTTAGTGACCCAAGGGTCCTCCCAAAGGGCTAGGGGTTCCATGGTGGGGTCATGGAGTTAAGGTGGAATCCTAAAGTCAAACCCTAGGTCTGGTGATTGGGTTGAGCTATTTGCAAACCAAGGTGATATCCACCTCCATGTCTTAGCTCACTTGGGTCATCTTGAGTATCCTAGGGTTTTTTCATAACATATTCATGACAAAACCATTCTTAGGGGTCTAGTTGTTTGAGGGATGTTACACCTCAGGCCACCCTTTATATGGTAATCTTCCCTTCCAACGGGTATGACCAAGATTGTATATATGGTCACTAGAAGAATGCGAATTCACCTTGTAAGAGTACAAGTGTATCTTATAATGGAAGAAGGAAGGGAATGGGTTTGAGTGCACAGAAGGCTCCCCATGAAAATGTCCAAATGGCCCATCATGGACCATTTGTATTTGGTGCTCCAGCCCCTACACTCAAGGAGAAGGCAATGACCTATTCTCAGGCTCTTCCAGCAAAAACCTAGACCAAGGGTAAGTTAGTCAGTAAGGCTGACTTGGCTAGCTCTAAGGCCATTACTAGCATGTCAACCATAAAGAAGACTGATGTTAATGAAACTAAGAGTAAGCCAAGTACTTCTACTAACAGACTCACCTTTAGTCAGATTCTTATTGAGAGAAACAAGAAGAAGGCTACAACACTCCCCTCTAAACAAGTAGCTAGTGATGGCTTACACTCTTCAAAGACTTTTCAGAAAAGGAGATATAAAATCCATGAGTGTTGGTGTTGTGGAAAAGTGGGCCACTTTGCCATAGATTGTTGGCAAAATCCTAGTGTCCCAAGGGCAAGGGTAAGTCTTCCAGACAGAGATAGTGTTAGTCTTCCTGTTATAAAATCTGTAGGAAGGCATGATCATTTTCAGGCTAATCAGAACCTAGGATCCAATAAGTATTGGGGTCCTAAGGTAAGGTAAACTCTATTTTACAGGATAGTCCAAGTGTCCATACCCCTATATGGTACTTGGACAGAGGTTGTTCCAGGAATAAGACTGGAACAAAGAGCCAACTGAAGGATCATAATTCAGTAAAAGATGGACCCAAAGTAAGCTTTGATGGGTCAGACAGATGAGTCACCAAAGGCTATGGCCAGCCGGTGTGAAGATTGAGATGAATAAACAGACCATAAGATTACTCCTCCTACTATCCAAGGGGAAGAGGATGGTGTGATGTGTGCATTCCTGAAGGAGGATAAAGTACACATGTCTTGGGTAAAGTCCTTCAAGTGGCATCTGACCGGATAATCAGACCAGTAGAATCCAGCCATTGAAGCCCTAAGATGTCTGACTGATGGGACATAGTACTGCTGCCACTTTAGCAGAATAGTGAGGAGAAGAATAAGTAGGCTATACTCATCACTGAGGAAAGCACTAGAAGTAGCTCTTCTGAGAGCATCAAGGAAGGGGCACATAATCCTCAGCTGAAAAGACTCTAAAGTTGTATCCTCAGCTGTCAGACTCTTCTGAGGAAACAAAGAGAGATAAGAATGCTCAGGGATCAATGTCCTTTGAACCTGCAACAAAGTATGTCCAAGTCGGTGGGTATTGTGGACAGGATCTATGCAACCATTGAGGGGAAGACTGTCAAGCTAGATGCTCCTTTTTTGGGAGCAAATTCAGTCTAGGTTGCTGGACAAGCTTGAGTCTTACCTAAAGCATCTCCAACACTGAATAGATCAACAATACTACTGAAGATTAGCATGTCCCTATAGACATTGCTGGGGTTGAAGGGTAGACTACCCAGATGTTTGCACCTACTATAGGAGAGCTAGTACAATCAATTGGAGAACAGCTAGATTGCTCCAGCTATAGTTGTTACAAGTCAGCAACATCCTATGGGAAATGCAGAGAATGAGAGGGAGATTCCAACAAATCTCCCTGCTTAAGATAATAAAAGTGTCATTGAAATTACTATAGATGCTTCAAAGGATAGTGATCTATCTGGATGAAAAGATAGATCAGGCCAAAACCACCTTGTCCTATCTGAAAAGGAAGAAATCTGGATCAACAAGTAGAGAATTTCAAGTGGGTGCTGCCAGTTCAATTGACAAAGATAAGTCAGTGGCCTTCATAGCTAAAGCCATAAGAATAAGCAAGGGAAAGATTCCTTCTTCACCTGCAAGGAGAATTGTAGAGTCAGAAAGCTCAAATCCCATCTCCTCTGGAAATGGGCTATCAGATGGAGAACTGTCACTATTCGTCAAGCAGTTCTAGATAATGATGAAGAGAAAGCAGTAGAAGAACAAACCTTCCTCCTCCTCACATTACAAGAAGGATCACAACAAATCTAGGAAGATGCTCTCCAAAGGAGACAAGTATGATACTAAACCCAGAAAACATATTTCTTCTAACATAATATGTTATTATTGTAGCAAGGTTGGGCATGTCAGTGTTGACTGCCCAGTCAAAAGAAAAGAGACAGGTGAGAAGAAGTACCTCCACCACAGGGTGCAAGGAATATAGGAAAAGCAAGGATAGAACTTGTCTATTCCAAGAGAGAAGGCTGATGTTATTGGAGCAGCAAGAAGCAGACCATTGTGGCTATATCCACTACTGAGTCAGAGTATATCTCTGTAGAGAGCTGCTGTGTAAAGTTGCTGTGAATCGAGCATCAGCTCCAGGTCTACAACATTGAGATAAGTAACATTCTCATATACTGTAAGTCAACTAGTTAAATCCCCATTGCTAGGAATCATGTCTCTCATAGCAGGACTATGCATAAGGATTATGTATCATTCTATTAAGGAGCATGCGGAAAAGGAAGAATTCTATCTTGAGTTTGTCCCCACAGACATGCAAGTGGCTGACATCTTTACTAAGCCACTAGATGAAGTCAAGTTCAACACCCTCAAGTTTGAGTTGGGTATGTTAAACTTGGTATAGCTTTAAATGCTCCATGTTATATTTTTGTTGCAGAATTCACCTCTCTTGCAGGTAGATAAGTCTGACATTTGATATCAAGACTCTCAAGTGATATCAAGTGGTATCAATACTAAGATGGACTTAAGTGTCCAGTAAAGGGAATGACAACAGATGCTTCAGTTGAGGGGGAGCAAGTCAAGATGCTCCTGTTGAGGGGGAGCAAATTCAGAAGTTGCAGGAACTAGTTCAGCTTCCTGTTAAGTAGCAGCCAGCAGCTGCAGTAGATCAAAGATCATCATAGCTGATCAGTAAGTTATCAGGACTATGCACAGTCTGAGGGGGAGATCAACCCTAGTGGATGGATGTTGCTATGCAGTCACTTCTGCTGTTATAAGACATATTGTTGTAGGATAAGAGGAATAGCCAACACCACCCTTACTACAGTTGCATGATGCCTTAAGTGGTATAAGAGTGGCATTGGCTCAAGTAGAATAATGTTAACAACTAACTCAAGTGGCTGCAGTGATATGTTGTATCAATGTATCCACACAAAAGGTATGACTCCTATTCAAATAGTTTGTTCACTAGGATAATTTCTCAAGTGACATCAACAATGGATTTTATCAAGTGGTATAACATCAAGAGTTATCTCTCCCTTGATGTTATCACCTCCCTCATTAGGAAATTCTTTTTTGAATAAGCCAGAAAGGGGGAGAGGTAGGCAATACCTCAAACCCTAAAGGGGGGAGGAGTAAAAGATCTGTTAAGATCCTATAGGGAGAGGTAGGATATACCCTCTACCCTAAAGGGAGGTATAGAGAATTACTTAGTAGAGCAATTACAATACTGAGTAATTCTAGTGGCATAAAAAAAGGGGGAGATGGTGGACATTACATGCCTAGAGGGCAATACGAAAGAAGTACTTGACAATGACTAGGTCATGTTAAGTCAGTGCATGTTACTTAGAAACATTCAAGTAACATGAAGAGTGCAATGTTGAGTCATTGCATGTTATGTATCCAACCTCAAGTGGGTTGAGGAAAGTCCTCCACTTGAGTGTTAAGCATTGAGGTGTGTTGAAAGCTGCTTCAAATTTGAAAGTGGTATGAGAAAGCTTACAACTGCCTCTCAATTTATATGCCTTATGTGTAAATGCTTCTTAGTATTGCTGGGTGTTCTGCCTTCTTCAAATAGGGGAAGATTGTTGGGAATATTTCCCTCAATGTCCCCTAGATTTGATTTGAAGAGGCATCACCATCAACACTAAGAGAATAGTTGTATTTGATGTATGTTTAGCTCATCAAATGCAGGATGTTCTTTGGAACAAGGTTATACAAGTTTTCTATGTGATGGTGACAGGTGGTCACAAGGTAGGTAGGTGGAGAGACAAAATTTATCTAAGTCCATAGGCATTGAGTGAAACAAGCTCATTCAACGACAAATGTCAAAAAGTGTTGAGAGAAGACAAAATTGTCAAAGCCTGACTATTTACAAGGCAGAAAAGTGGCTAAGTGTACAGTCATTGAGTGGAGGCAGTTCACTCAATGCCATACTACAAAAAGCGTTGAGTAAAGATCAGATAGTCAAAGCTTTATCTTTGACAGTAATGATATTTCGCTAAGTCTAGAAGCATCGAGTGATAAAGGATCACTCGACGCCTAAGCAGTTAAGACTAGAAAAGTCTAGATATTGTTGAGTGATGAAGACTCACTCAACACACTCAACGCACTCAACGCCTAAGCTGACAGAAAATCTGTCTAAGTACAGAAGCATTGAGTGAAGGTTATTCACTCAACGCCTCATCAAGATAATAGGTTAAAGTAGAAAGCGTTGAGTGAAGAAGCTACACTCAACGCTTTCATTCAGGAATGCGACTAAGGATTTTGGCATTGAGTGATGAAGGCTCACTCAACGCCTATGACAAAAAACTGTCCAAGTTTTTTTACATTGAGTGATGAAAGCTCACTCAACGCCTACTGGTACAGAAAGATTGGCCAAGGCAAAAAGCATTGAGTGACGAAGGTTCACTCAACGCTCTCAAAGCCTGAGATGCATAAAGATTAGTTAAGGCCAAAAGCATTGAGTGAAGCTTGTTCACTCAACGCTCTCAACGCCTGAGATGCAGAAAGATTGGCTAAGGCCAAAAGCGTTGAGTGAAGCTTGTTCACTCATTGCTCTCAATGCCTGAGTAAGACAGAAATCTGTCTAAGTGTTTTGGCATTGAGTGAAGCTTGTTCACTCAACACCTATACTAAAGAGTTTGAATTTGACTAAGTCCACAGATGCTGACATCATCAAAATTCAAAATGTTGCGGGATGGCTACAGTACGCGACAAACGGCACTGCATGCCTACTGTACGACTTTTGCTTTTAAAGCAAGGTTGCAGCTGTCAATTATTGTGGGTCCCACTGCTCTAAGAGCCGTTAATCGGCGGGAGATAAAAGGAGGAGATCAGATCGAAGAAATTAGCTTTTGGAAAGACAGCTGGACTTCATCTTCTTCCTCGCTATTATTGTAGAGCCTAGAGAAGAAGTTCTAACTTCAGATCTGAGAGTTAAAAAAAATTAGCTGTAGCGATTTCCATCTGCTACAATAAGATCAGATATTTCTCTGAGGTAGAAGAAGCGGCTAAGGCAAAACCTTAGCTACAGTTGATCTGAAAGTCGATACAAGTTAGTTATAGCTATCTTCACCTGCTACAATAAGTTTAGAAGAAATTTCTGAGGTAAAAGAAGAAGCAGCAGAGTTTTACCCTAGTTGTAGCAACTGGAAGCAAACAAAGATAGTTGTCATCATCTTCATAGTTAACAACAAGTTCTGAGTGAATCTCTGAGAAAGAAGGTGCAATAAGGGATAACCACAAAGCTGTTGCTCTGCAAGATACTTTTCAGCACAAGCCAAGTCAACCTGAAGATCAATTTCTTGTTGCTGTGAAGAAGGTAGGCCGGCTGAGTTCATCTCAGCTCAGGAAGGCAGGCTCAGAGAAATTTTCTCTAGAGTCAAATCTACACCAACCAACCTTTCCCTCTGTAGGATCCATTCTTGGATCTGAGCTGTATGATACTTCTGGATCTGAGTTGTAAGCCTAAAGTTACAAAGGCTGAGAGTAGGATCCAGTTGGGGATCTGAGTCAGAGCTTGAGGGCCTGAGCTATAAGAGTTTTATTCTCTGAGGTAGACGAGTCATTCTCTTAGAGTTGTATGACACTTGTGCCTGAGTTGTATGATCCTTTGAATCCGAGGTAGGGCCTTTGTGTCTGAGCTTTAGGAGAGTCATTCTCTTTGAGGTAGGGCTATCCTTCATAGCCTGAGTGTAGGACTTGTGCTCAAGTCTGAGGTAAGTGATCTTTGGATCACTGAGCTGTAGGATCCAGTCTTGGATCTGAGGTAGGGATTTGTTCTTGAGGTAAGTCTTGGAGGAGACTGAGAGATCCTGTGGGATCTGTGTTGTAAGCTCTTAGGAATGAAAATCTGGAGAAGTGCCTTGTCTAACAAGCTGTTAGAAAGGTGGGAGGGACAGTGGACGCACCCATAATCTGGAAAGCCACTATAAATTTTGTGTGTGCTCTTTGTGGTGTGTATTGAAAGAAAAAAACTACTAACTCACAAAGAACTTAAAGAAGGAAAACAAAAAGATAGTCATAGCAGACTAGAAAACCTATTCAGCCCCCTCTAAGTGTTTAACTTTCCTTGAAACTAAAGAATTTCAGCGTCGAGTGCTCTCAATGCCAAGATCTGTTTTGCGCCGAGTTATCTTGGCATTCGCCCACCTGGATGCGGCTGAAGGCCGCCCGAGAGCTTCGAGTACGGGCGAAGCCCATGCGCAGGCAGGCGAAGCCCGTGCGCAGGCGGGTGAAGCCCACCTAATGCATCCCAAGGCTGCCCGAGAGCTTCGAGCACGGGCATAGCCCGTGCGAAGAAGCTCGTATTTATATAATAATATAAATATAAATAATAAATAATATAAATAATCATAAATATAAATATAAATAAAATAAATCTAACTTAGGACTTACAACATTATTAAAGCGGGGAGAGTAGGAGGAGGAGGGGGAGGCGGAGTGGGAGGAGGAGGGGTGTATGGGAAGAGGAGTAGGAGGGGGAGGAGGAGGAGGGGGGGCAGGCCAACAGCCGATGGTGGCCCTGTCAATTTGCCGGCGGTGGCCCTGTCAATTTGTCGGCGGTGGGGCCTAGTGAGGCTGTTGCCGCTCTTCTTCCTCTTGACTTTTTTTGTTCTTCCCTCTCTGCTCAACAATGGCGGAAAGCTTCCCTTATTTTTGTCTTCCTTTCTACGACCATCTTTTACAGTGAAGACGACCTTCGACTCTTCTCGCCGGAGCTTGGCATCTACTCTACGGCGCCGGAGATGATGTTGGAGTAGCTCGCTATCGAAGATATTCCGCCTTGCTACAGTAGCAATATCACGCTGAGACGGACATTGATACTATAGCACGGGAAGAGGCGGGGGGGGGGGGAGGAGGGGGGCATGCTAACCGCCGGTGGTGGCCCTGTCGATTCGTCGGTGATGGCCCTGTCAATTCGCCGGCGGTGGGGTCCGGTGAGGCGGCCTCCGCTCTTCTTCCTATTCTTCCTCCGATGTCGGAGATGATGTTGGAGGAGCTCGCTATCGAAGATATTCCACCTAGCTACAGTAGCAATATCACGCTGCGACGGACATTGCTACTGTAGAAGCCATAATATCTTTATATATAAGTATAGATATGTATATGTATATACATATACATATATATGTATTTGTACACACACACACATGAGTGAGAGTGCACGGGAGTGCCCCCGTGCCCCGCGCGACAGTATCCGGTTAGCGGCGGCGTGCTTCACTCGCCCCCGACTGACGATAACATTGGTTGTGGGCGGCGACATTGGTCGTGGGCGGTGACATTGGTCGGGGGCGACATTGGTTGTGGGCGACATTGGTCGTGGGGGGCGACATTGGTCGTTGGAGACATTGGTCGTGGGCGACATTGGACGTGGGCGGCGACATTGGTCGTGGGCGACATTGGTCGTGTTCTGCGATATTGGTCGTATGCAACATCATTCGTCGGGGTGGCGAATTCGTCCGGGGTGGGGTCATTCGTCGGAGGCGGCGTCATTAGTCGGCGGTGAAATTCGTCGGGGACAGCGACATTCGCCGGGGACAGCGACATTCGCCGGGGACAGCGACATTTGCCGGGGACAGCGACATTCGTCGGGGGTGGCATCATTCGTCGGGGGAAGCTTCATATGATTCTTATTTGTCATTCATTTGTCCATAAGGAATACCCAAAATAGAACTATATTTTCATAAGTGATGTCATCCTAATAATCTTTTTTAACCATCTTTTAATAATGAGTTTTTTTGATAATTCACCGGACCAGATTCGGATTCGGATTCGGGATTCGGGATTCGGATTCGGATTCGGGATTCGGGATTCGGGATTCGGGATTCGGGATTCGGGATTCGAGATTCGGGATTGAATTGTTTATTTTGCTCCAAATAGTTTTGACTCGCAACTTTGGTCGAACGCAGATCGTCGACCGCGATTTTGGTCGAACGCAGATCGTCGACCGCGATTTTTGTCGAACGCAGATCGTCGACCGCGACTTTGGTCGAACGCAAGTCGTCGACCGCGACTTTGGTCGATCGCAGATCGTTGACCGCCGATTTTGGTCGATCGCAAATCGTCGACCGTCGATTTTGGTCGATCGCAGATCGTCGACCGATTTTTGTCGATCGCAGATCGTCGATCGGTTTCGTTTCGTTGAGCTTTGATTATGCTGACGTTTCCAACGTTCTTTTCTTTTATTTCTTGACATTCATAACCGTCAAAATATTAATGCTTACTATTTACCGAGATTTCAAATAACGCCTTTTGAAGAATCGTTTCCGAGTTTATATATTCCGCTCTCTTCTTTTATTTGAAAAAAAATTACGCTTGGGTTCTTGCTGTCTTGAGTTTTTCTTTTTCTACTCATTTGCTTCATCAAGTGGTGGTTCGGGTGCTCTGTGCTTCTTCGGTGCCGGCGCACATCGGAGTTTCGAGATCTAGCCGGGTGTTGTACCTTGAAGGAGTGAGCATCAGTTGAAAGCCCTGCCGGAGAGTGGTGCAACTTCTTTAGGGTAGTGATCACACGCCTTACCCAGGCTCGATTCTAAACTAAAAATTCTATTTCTCTCCTTCTCTATTGAGATCCGTTACAAAGTTCAAGATTTTCTACATCTATAATTTACTGCTACTATTACTTGTTTTCGAAACAATATATATATATATAATTTATTTTTGAAATAAATAGAAAAATATTCCTACAGATGCAATGATGATATGATAATTATCAAGATGTGTGTGGTTCAGTGAAAGTTAGGGGATATCAATGTCGATGGGCGCGGTCTATCCAATAGTAGCTAGGTCGGGCAGTGCAATCATGAGACTCCCCGCCCTGCACGCATTGTTTCGCCGACTACTTGATAATAATAAAGATCCGAGGAGTAATTCAATCACACGCAAGCATATGATGCATAATAGTTTCACTGTTTTATTTTATTTCAGAAGTCATATAATTTTACAAGGCTTCTTGCTTTATTTATGGGCGTTTTTATGTGCACACCACTTTTGGCTATGTGCACACCAAACTCTTAAAATAAAGTGCGATGTTACGTGCACATCACTTTTGGCTATGTGCACATCAAATTCTTAAAATAAACAATACCACTACTTTTTTTCCAATCCTACCCATATTAAACCTAAGTGCATGCCCCGCTCCTATTTTCTCCTGAAAGCCGAAACCCTACACTCGCCCCAGCTTCAGCCTCGCTTCACATGACATACAAGTAGAGTTGGATGGAATACTCCAAAAATACAGTACATCAGTGGTTATTCAAAAAAATGAATTGAAAAGAAAATTACGGGAGCTATTAGATCCTACAGCAAATCAAACTGTAGAACCTTTTGTTCTGGGTCGCTTAAAGGGGCGATCAAAAGGAAACTTGAACAAGTAAAATGATCGTGCAGGTATTAATATTCAATTAGAAGTAACTTGCAAATATTTTATTAATTTAAGGCAATAAATATTCATATCTTTGTGTTTGTGCATGTCTACATGTACTTAAAAATGAACAGTGCAAATTTTTAGTTATATCGGTAGAAATGATTTGAGATTTTTGTTTTTTTTTGTTGATTTGAAATGCAGAAGAGAAAAAATCTTTTGTATTTGATTTTAAAAAAACTCAAACTTTATTTTGGTGTTTATTTAACAATTTGACATGCAAATAAAATTTATGATGTTTACTTGATATTTTGGCCTGCAAATAAAATTTATGTTGTACAAATATCAATAGTGTGCACATAGCCAAAAGTGATGCACGTAACAACGCCCTATTTATATAAGCATTATAGTTGACAAAGTCAACTCACATTACAAGATAAGTACAACTAATAAATGACAACCGGTCCTGCCGCTGGATCTTATCTTTAGGTGATTGTTATCCGCACTGCAGTTTTGGTTATTCGCAAATATTTTTTTCCTAATTTTTCGTGCCTTTTGGAAATACGTCTTGTACATGCATTTTCAGGAAAAGTGTTCAACATCAAAGTTGTAGATCTCATCGAGATCTACAACTTTCGTGTTGAACACTTTTCCTGAAAATGCATGTACAAGACGTACTTTGGAAATACACCCAGATTTTGCGCCTTTTAGAAATACGTCTTGTACATGCATTTTCATGAAAAGTTTTTAACACGAAAGTTGTAGATCTCGATGAGATCTACAACTTTGGTGTTGAACACTTTTCGTAAAAATGCATGTACAAGACGTAATTCTAAAAGCCGCGAAAAATTGGGAAAAAAAAAGTGCGGATAACCAAAACTGTAGTGCGGATAACACTCACCTATCTTTACTTCTTCCCTGCAGGTGTTGTAGTGATGACTCCTCCAAGGTTTTCTTTCTCTCTTTGTTTGTCATGGTTGCTTGTGGTTACAAGAGGCTTTGTTTTTGTCTTGACTTAGGTCATCACTACTTGCGTATGACGATTATTCGACGACCGTTTTTCAATGTTTCAATTTTGTCGACTGTCAGTGTAGCATTTTCATCGGTCACATAACATATAACAGAAAGTCCGGCCGAGGCCTGATGTCATATACTACGGACAATTAATTAGTGTAGCGTCGGCTACGAGACGACCGCTATCACTACCGCCACGCGATAACTGCTACCGCCACGCGGCAACAACCTGAGAGCTTCGCCAATTAAATGGATCATGCTAACGTCACCGGTATCTCTACCGCTGGGCAGTAGCTTCAATTCCCGAAAGCTCTGCCACCCTTCTCACGGTGCTACCGCCGGCGATAGCAACTTACCGCCGGGCGGTATCTCCCAGAAATCATTTTCCTGTTTTAGAAACTTGGAGCGTTACAGTGGGTCTACAGAATAATGGATTGTCAACTGATTCGCTGCCAATTACTCTTTTGCGGAGTACTCCGTTAATTACTATCTTCGCTCATCATTTTTAATAATTTGCATGATAACTAATTAAATCATTTTGTATGCACACATTAATTTTCACAATTATCTTGTAATCATCTTTTTCCTTGTGCTCTTTTGTTTTAATCAGCGACATTTGGAAAGATCAACACATTTGGATGGTGAGGAGTGGCTGGTAGAATTCTTGACACACGATCTTTAGTGGGGAACCCGTGTTAGATCTCCAGTATATTTTATAACATTATAGTATATTAAATTAATTAACAAGTTATTTAATGTTAAATTTATAAGAAAATTGATTCATGTGTAATTAGCGGGACCTCCATCACCCCTACTAATTTAGCGGGGGATCATGGGGAAACTGCTGCTTGCGGACGCAAGGCACGACCGGTTCTGCCGCCGGCCTACCACGTAGGGCGTCCAGCTCCGCGGGATGCACCCAACCGCACCCGCTTGGGGCAGCCAGTGCCTCGGCCGGCAATGAGGACGGCCGCCCGCCTCGCTAGCCCGCGAGGTGCTTCTCCGCCGGTCGTGGCTCCTCCTTCTCCCCCGGTGGACGCCTGTCTCCAGGGGCTCGTAGCCCGTAGACCGTTGATCTCATCCCTTCTCTACCGTCCGATCATTCCATCACAATCAATGTCGTCCGTTATGTGGGTAACTACCCACGTAATCACTCGCGTAACCACCATCGTTAGTGGGGGATTTCATTTATTCAATTACAATATGCACAAAAGAAATATTATAGAAATAATACGTATTTAAAACTATGCTAAATATGGTCTGTATCCAGCAATTTGGGTGGTTACAGTGTGCAGATAGCCACATAACTGTTATATCGCTCGAAGCATCCGGATGGGGATCTAGGTGGAATCCTCTACCCGTTGCCCCTAGGTGGGTATAAATAGGCAAACCCTTAGGAGTTACTACGGGTATGGGTTAACCGTGTACCCGACACGACCCGTTAAGCCTCCGAACCCGTTATTGTCCAAATATACACTAACAATCTCCTCCTATATTTGTGACAAATAACGTATACGTTTCGGAGTGCAGAAAGTGGAGAATATTAAAATAAATTTTCGACTTAACACATTACCATAAGAGTTGACACAGTTTTTAAAGAAAACATAAACATGAATTTTAAAACTAATAACATAATACATCAAAAGAAAAATGTGCTACTCAACAATAAATAAGTCTGGAAAAATAATAAAATGACTACAGATAAACGTCTAACAATTCTACTCAGAGAGTAGATCATCATCATCTATGTCAAAATTCACTTTCTCTCCTCCATCTTCACCAGTGCCTGCAAGGAATTTAATGAGTCAGACTCTATGAATTCATAAACATATGCAGTGACGTATCAAAGTAAACTAGCTCTACCTGAATGAGCTTAGTACTTGTAGCAGTAGTGAAGTAACACTGGCAGCATCTCTATCCAGTCTAGCTAGGACCAGTCAAATTTTGATTTTAATAAATCAAACGTTGTTATCTTACTCATTAGTGACCACCATGTGCCTTGTCATATGACTTGACACACCGTTATTTGCAACATTATCAAATGTGGAATAATGTGCTATGATCACTAACGTTAGATTAACTCATACAACGACTTTCTATTCCCAGTTGAATAATTTTAAAATCAGCTTACAATGAGAAAGACGTTAAGTCATCAGGTGTGGAATGACTAGCATCTAACCATCTTGGGCTTTCATCAAGAAATTATTTGGGATTTTCAATCTGTTATTAGATGCTTGAATGTTGCGACTATAGATTCTTACCATAAAACATAAACATTGGAGGAAGTTTTATATTTCTATGAACTTTAATCTCATCTCCCCCGATGTTTTAATTGTGAGAACTCTATTTAAGCCCTTTGTCAAGGCGTCTGCAACATTATCTTTTGACCTCACATCAACGAGGTTCACAATCCCTTGACTCGTAAGGGAGGTCGACCAGGCTTGTTTCATCCGTAGTTGCCTTCTTTTGCTGTTGAACAAAGTGTTCGTAGCAATCGTTTTCGTAGCCTGATTATCGCAGTAAACTGCAACAGAACTCAACTTCAGGCTCGACAATGGAATGTCCATCACCAAATCTCTTATCCACTCTGTTTCTTCTCCCGCTGAAGCTAGAGCATAGAGTTCGGATTTCATAGAAGATAGCGCAATACATGACTGCCTCTTAGACTTCCAAGCTACATCTGCTCCTCCTATGGTGAATATGAACCCACTAGTGGACTTGCTGTCGTATAATTCTGAGCACCATAATGCATCAGAATATCCTTCCAAAACTGGAGGATGACCATGATAACATAAAGCATACGTTTGGGTGTGTTTTAGGTATCACATCAGCCTATCGAGGGCATCCCAATGGTATTGGCTAGGATTACTAGTGAATCTGCTTAACATGCCGACCGTAAAGGCTATGTCAGGTCTTATGCAGACCATAGCATACATGAGACTACCAATCAGTTTAGCATAATCTGACTGTCGAATCGCAGCTCCATCATTGGGCTTCAAGCGATTATTATAATCGTAAGGTGTCTCCACTGCTCTACGTTCACTGTATCCCCACGTGTCCAACATGGACTTTATGTAGTGGCTTTGACTTAGGGAAATGCCATTTTTCCCAAAGCTCACTTGCATGCCTAGAATAGTCTCAGCTACACCTAGGTCTTTAATGCTAAACTCGTTCATTAGTTCTGACTTAACGTCATCCACTACGGATTCATCAGAACCAAGTATCAGCATATCATCCACATACAAGCATATTATAGCGACTTTGTTCGATCTATGACATATGTAAAGACATTTGTCCGAGAGACTTGACATAAATCCCATGTTCCTTACACTATAGTCAAACTTCTCATGTCATAATTTTGGTGCTTGTTTGAGTCCATATAGCGACTTGATTAACTTACAGACCTTATTTTCGTGACCATTTACTATGAAACCTTCAGGTTGGCTCATGTATATTTCTTCGGTCATATCTCCGTTCAAAAACGCAGTCTTAACATCCATTTGATGAACAATAAAGTTCTCAATAGACACAACAACAAGTAGGATCCTAATGGTTGCTAAGTGACACACTGGTGAATATACATCAAAGTAATCCACCCCACTAACTTGTGTGAAACCTTTAGCCACTAGGCGTGCTTTATACTTAGCTACGCTACCATCAGGATTAAGCTTCTTTTTCAGAACTCACTTACACCCTATAGTTTTAGCCCCTCTTGGCTTATCAACCAACGTCCAGGTGTTGTTCTGAAGCAAAGAGTTCATCTCTTCATCAATGGTCTCTTTCCAGAGTAGTGAATCCCTTGATC
Source organism: Platanthera zijinensis (assembly GCA_039513925.1). Classification (NCBI taxonomy): domain Eukaryota; kingdom Viridiplantae; phylum Streptophyta; class Magnoliopsida; order Asparagales; family Orchidaceae; genus Platanthera; species Platanthera zijinensis. Next base: position 95,604,133 of record CM077097.1, read on the forward strand.
TCATCGCGTCCTTATAAGTGGAGGGATTGGCCTCAACGTGGTAAGTGACAAAATCACTACCAAAGGTTCTGGGAGTTCGCTCTCTCACCGAAGTCCTTCTAGACTCTAGGACACTATTGTCTACCGGAACTGAATAGGAGGTGCTCGGTACTGATTCAGGTTCTTCCTCATTAATAGTTGTTTGCATACCTGGGATTGTCAGGTTCTTATCCTTAAGGAACTTATCCTCAAAGAACACAGCATCCCTAGATTCAATAATTATATTATTAGACATGTCTAAGAATCTATCTACAGCATTATCTTCAGCACAACCTAAGTAGACACACGTGTTAGTCCTAGGTCCAAGTTAAGACCGTCTAGGGTCAGAGACCCTGACATAGGCTATGCAGCCCCAGGTCTTAAGTCTAGTTAAAGACGGGGGTCTCTTAAACCAAAGCTCGTAGGGTGTGACTTCTAACTTAGTATGAGAAACTTTGTTTAGAATGTTGTTTGCAGTTAAAACTGCTTCTCCCAAATAGGCAGTAGGCATGCCAGCAGTGAGGAGCATAGAATTCAACATCTTTGTTAATGTTCTATTCTTTCTCTCGACTATACCATTCGATTGGGGTGAGTAAGGAGCAGTGGTTTCTGCTATGATCCCTTGAGAGGCAAGGAAACCCCGGAACTCACTGGACATGTATTCTCCTCCTCTATCACTTCTAAACCTCTTAATTCTCATGTCTAGTTGGTTCTCTACCCTAGTTTTGAAAATACAAAACTTTTCAAACACTTCATCTTTAGTTTTAAGAAGATAGATGTGACAAAACCTAGAGCATTCATCTATAAATGTGATCATATACTTCCTTCCTCCTCTGGTGACAAAACTTTTAAAGTCACATATATCGGAATGTATAAGCTCTAGGGGTGTTGTGCTCCTAGTAACCGTACTAAAAGGTTTCCTAGTGATCTTAGTCTGAGCACACACATCACATTTCTCAGGCGGTGACTTAGTGTTTAATGTGATCTGGTGAGTTCTAGCTATTTGGAACATTTTCCTATAGTTCACGTGTCCTAGTCTCTCATATAGAGTCTTAGGGCTAACTAAGTTTGTTTGAATTTGTTGAACTAACTCATTTGCTAGACTTAGTCGGTACATCCTATTTTGGACGTATGCACATCCAAAATAGTGTGAGTTAACTGACAATGTTACTCTACCGCTACAAAAAGTAAAAGACATACCAGCATCACATAATAGACTTATAGACACTAAGTTAGCAGCTAGAGAAGGAATAAACTTAACATTTTTAAGAGTTAGAGTGTTACCTGAGGATAGCAGCAGCGTTGCATTCCCCACCTTCAAGACGTCAGCTGTTTCGCCATTTGCAACTGTAACAGACTCTTTCACAGCAGTGAGCTCTGTCATAAGATCAGCATTGTTGCAAACGTGGCACGTCGCCCCCGAATCCAAGTACCACTCCGTGCTGGCCTTAGCGTTTCCGACCATCCCAACAAAATCGGAAGACTCAGCTAGGCTAACCATATTGGCTTGGTTGCCATCCTGTGGTGCTTTGGTTTTTTCCCGTTTAGGGAGCCTGCAATCAGATGCGTTGTGCCCCCACTTGTTGCAGTTAAAACACTTGCCCTTGAACTTTTTGGCGCGTTTGCTAGGGCCTGCAACCTGGGAGCTACCTTGGGAGGGTCTGGTCCTCTTAAGGTTCGGCACGCGTTTAGAACTAAGAACCATGTTAGCCGCAGCCTTCTGCTTACTAACAGTTTCTAAAGAGTGTCGAGTCCTATTCTCATCCTCAATGCGAATAAATCGCTTGAGATCATTGAGACTGACCTGCATCTTCTTACGGTACATTTCAGTTTTGAAATTATATCACGTAGAGGGCAGTTTAAGAATAATTGTGCCAGCAACAAAACTGTCTGGCAGGGAAATATTCTCACTATGTAAAGAATCTACTAGAACTTCAAAATCCGATACCTGAGGGAGAATGGCCTTCTCCTCGTCGAACATGAAGGAATGGAATTTGTCCACCAGGTGCGCCTTGGACAGATCCTCCTCTTGCCTGAAGTACTCCTCCAGTGCTTCCTAGATTTCCTTGGCGGTCTTCATCTTGATGTACGTCTTCGCCAGGCTGGAGGACAGACAGTTCAGCAGGTAGTCGCGACAGAAGTCCTTATCAGCAATCCACTGAGTCTCCTATTCAGTCCCCATAACGGAAGCACGATCAGACTGAACTGTGTAGAACACGTTCAGATACTTCATTCCAAATTGCGTATTCAGCTTCCAATCGGTAAACTCCGTCGCCGTAAACTTCTCCAATTTGTTCATAGGCACCGGAGATGAGAAATTGGTGCCTTTCATCATCGTGCTTTTCCAAAAAATTGTTTGCTCGTCCTCTTCGGTTGAACACCGTCGTCAGAGACTTAATTCGGGATATCCAAATTGTGCCCCCCCAAAAAAAATCTGAATTCCTTTGCTATGGGCAAAGGCTTTGGGCTTTCACTGGAAGTAACAACAGAGAAAAGGCAAAGCACAGGAACAATTTACAACAGGCGGCGGGACACAACGATCTCTTACACATGCAAAGTCAAACTTTGCCTTGTTTGTGAGTTCCAAAGTAATAAAAAAAATCCTCTGCTCTTCTTGTCCCCTCGTGACGGGAAAATTAAAATAAAAGCTGGCATATAGATGTGGCCTCTCGACAACCAAGAGGAAGAAAAGGCCAGCGATCCAGAGGCAGAGCTTCTTCCCTTTTCAATTCTCTTCTCCCGATCCAGAGGCGGAGCTTCTTCCCTTTTCCTTTCTCTTCTCCCGATCCAGAGGCGGCGGCGATGTTCCTCCTTATCCCCGATAAAAAAAAACAGCGGCAGCAACGGGGTGATTTCCCTTCTTCGCGAATCGTGCAACGGGGCGATTTCTTTTCTTTGCGAATCAAGCAACGGGGCGATTTCTTTTCTTCGCGAATCAAGCAACGGGGCGATTTCTTCTTGATCGAAGCTTCTCTCCTTATCTCAGATCGATCTCTAGGAAGCGACACCGAGAAACCAAAAAAAAACGAGAACGGATGAGCGGTTACCGGGGAGAACGTGAGCGACAGGGGCAAAAGCTTCGAGTATGTTATGTCGCTCGAAGCATCCGGATGGGGATCTAGGTGGAATCCCCTACCCGTTGCCCCTAGGTGGGTATAAATAGGCAAACCCTTAGGAGTTACTACGGGTATGGGTTAACCGTGTACCCGACACGACCCGTTAAGCCTCCGAACCCGTTATTGTCCAAATATACACTAACAATAACTACTACCGTAACCACCACCTGAGGCCTACAAAAAGGCCCCCAAACCCCTTTCATTTCTAACATTTTCTCCTCCCTGCTTTCTTCTTGCTCAGGTCGGAGCTCTTCCGAAATCCTCCTACGAGCCACCTCCTCCCGTCGAGCGACCCGATATTTCATCTAAGTCCACAACACTTGGAGAAGAAGGCATTTCATCGACCACTCCAGAAAATCTCCAACGTGCGCAGCACCCCGCAAGTCCCCACCAACCCATCTCTACGCACCTCGTAGCGGCGTTCAATAGCCGAGTAGTGCCCAAAAACGTTCGCCACCACTAGAAAGTAGTGGAAACTGGGTTTCGTGTGAGACGACCTATCTCCTTCGTTTCTCTATCAATTTGTAAACTGTCGCTGATAGTGAAGTTTGACTGACACTGAACCGGTCACATGATTTTTTTCTCAGTTGAGGGGTTTTTCCACGTTAAAATCATCGTGTGAACTTCTTTACTTTTACTTTGGCTGTTTGCGCGCTCGGCCGCTCCACAGGCTAAAACGGACTAGTTTAGTCCGGTCTACCAGAAGCGTTGAGTTGGTCGCAACAAATGTAATATTTTTAAATCATTTTTTTGTATTTTAAACATAGTATCTACATAATTTTTTAAACATTCGCTATCATATTTAATTATAGTTGCTGAAAGAATAGAATTAGGGAAAATGATACGATAAAATTAGAGTAAAATTAGTTTAAATTACTGAAATTAGTGAATTTATATTGTAAAATTGATCGCGTTTAATAACGATCGCACATGCTCATTTTTGACACGTGATTATCCAAATAAAAATACTGAAGTTCAAAACCCGGGCATAAAAATTCGCCAAACAGTGACGGTCAAGGAGCGATTTGGAGATCAACGGCTCTGTGTTGTGGCTACTAGAAAAATAGTGGTGAAAAATCAATGTTGACATTAGATCGGTTGGGAAAGCACTGATAGAAATGAAGATGTTGATATACGAAAAGAGAATCATGAAAATGTGAAAAGCTAGATTACGAGAGTTCAAAGATACAACAACAACACTCAGGGTCTGTTTGACAAACCAGCCGGACTTCATTTCAGTCAGAACGGACATGTACAGTAATTTTTTTAGTTGTTTGGTTCAGTTCGTTTTAAACCGGCCGGCTGCTAAGGGTGAAATCCTCTCGTTTAGAAGCTGGAGCGCAGATGTCCAGCCGCCCCGTCCGCAACCCCCCGTTTTGCCTTTCCTCTCCTCCATCGCGGGAACCCTAGGCTTCCTCTTTCGCCCCTCTTCCTCAAGGTACGATCTACCCGCTGGTGTTCATCTCCAAGCAAGATCTACTTCTCCAGTTTAGATCTTCCGCCGGTGTTCATCTCCAGGCAGTAGCAGTGCGATCTTCCCGCCGGTGGCTTCTTGCCTCCTCCAGAGCACCAGATCCTCCCTCCGGTTGAGTTCGGGCAACCTTCCAAAGCTTGAGTTCTGATCTACTTCAGGTATATCAATTATTATACAGTTTTGAACCTGACTGCAAACGGAGGTTACCCAAACACAAACACAGTTTTGAAAATACAGTTTTGAAAATACAGTTTAGAATCTCCCTTTTGAACTGCTCCCTTTTAAAACGGCACCGGTATCCCAAACAGACCCTCAATTAAGCCTTTATCCCACTATAGTGGGGTCGGCTATATGGATTTTTTGTCGTCATTGTGCCCTATCTTGTGTTATAATCTCACTAATGCCTAAGTACATCATGTCTTTCCTTAAAGCCAGTCTATGCCGGTCTAAAGGCTGAATAAAAAATGATGAGGGTTGTGTTAAGCTGACGGCCAGCATAAAATTTAGTTAATCTTATGAATATGAATCATTTGAGAAATTGTGCAAAAACTACGAGAATTCAAGGATATTTCAAAAAAACTCAAAAATGTTTTTTTTGGAAAGAAGCACTTTCCCCATCTCTAAAAGATCATACGCCTTCAAAAATGGCGTGTGATCATGGAGGTTAAATTGTTGGAAAGAAGCAATAGTTGTGATGGGAATAGGGATTTTCCCACCGTTGCCACTGTCTCAAATGGCTCCTTTTGGCACGGTGGTGGCGGTCATGATCATGAGGATTAAATTGTCATTTGTTAACGATCATCTAAGGAACTTCATCCGCTTTTATGTTCAAACAGACAATTTAACCCTCATGATCATGACCGTCATCACCGAGCCAAACACAGCCATTTTTGGCTGGCTCGGGCGAAATAATGTTTGTGATGTTTGGTGGTTAACATTGATTAGGCGAAATTAGTCGTGCACGAAAAGACCCCGGTCCCGGTCCGGGACCGGTCCTGGGCAGGACCGGTCTTTTGGGGCACCGGTCCCGGACCGGTCCTGCCCAAACCGGTCCCGGTCCGGGACCGGTTTTCCCTCTGAAAACCGGGACCGGCTGGGACCGGAAAAACCGGTCCTAACCGGTCCCAGACCGGGACCGGTTTTTAAATAAAAATTATTTTTAAAAATAAAAATTAATTTTATTTTTAAGTTTTAATATTAATTAAAAAAAACTAAAAAACTTGTACATGTACACAAAATGTCAAAATCACAAATACAAAATTTTAAAATTGCAATTTGCAAAATAAATAAAAATTTTTATTAAATATGGAATAAAATTACAAAATTAAAATATAATTACAAATGAAATACAAAATACAATTTATAATTAAAAATCCAAATACAAACATTTGCAATTTAAATTTGAAATCAAAAAACTAAATACAATTTGAAATCATTCTGCGACGCTCCTCAGATTTAAGTTAGTAAGCTCGTCTTCAACTTCAGACTCGCTATCTTCAATTGACGAGACGTGTTGTCTCCTCCTCAAAGCGTCCAAATGATCCTTGTAGCAAATGCAAATCTCCAAAGATTCTTCGGTCAAACGGCTCCTTCGCTCGTTCAGAATCCTGTCACTCAAAGAAAATGCAGACTCCGAAGCTACTGTACTAGCTTGGATGGTTAGTAAATCGCGGGCCATTAAGGCCAAAATAGGATAATTGTTAGATTTATTTTTCCACCAATTTAAAATGTCAAAATTTTCTATTTCGTGCGCGGTCATAAATTCTTGAAATTGTGTTTTGCTATATAAACCTAATTCGTTTAAAGTGCTCGAAGTTCGTTGTTTTTTCTTCGAAACTAATTCTAAAAATTTATTTTTTAAAATATCTTTTGTTCGCGGGGCGGCGGATTTCTCGCGAGGTCGCAATCCATATATTTGATCGTAATAATTGTATAGATTAGTAAAATCGGAATTAAATTTAGTTACACTAACGTTGTGGTAATCATTAGAAGACTCGTTTAAATCTAAATTTTTATTAATTTCTTCTATAAATTTTTCCACGCCGTCTACACCCATTAAAGGGTTTAACGCCGTCGCACAAGAAAACATAGGTGGCATATGCGTATAATATTTTAAAATTTTTGCCTCCATTAAAAAAATTAACGGACGCCACATTGGGTTAATTTTGTAAGTTTTAAATGTTTATGTAATTAATAAAAAAATTTCAATGACGAGCGAGCTTGTAGGATAATAAACTCCTGATAAAACAGTTGTCGCCCTATAAAAACTCTCTAATAAATTAACGTAATCTTCGATTACAGCCCAATCTGACGCATTTAAATCGTGTGCTTCTTCTACGCTATTATAAAATTCGGTTAATAGTGATTTTTGTGACAAAACCCGTTTTAACATTTTGTACGTGGAATTCCATCGTACGGGCATATCATAAGATGGACCCAAAAATTTTTTATCTTGTGCAATAACAAATTTTTTGAAATCTTGTTTTCTTCGTTTTGAACTATAAATAACACGTCACATAGTACGTATTTTAATAACGTAATCGTTCATAAAATTTAAACTATCTTGCACAATTAAATTCAACACGTGACAAACGCAACGTGTATGAAAAAAAATACCATCTAACATAGGTTCTAGATCATTAATTAAATATTTAATAGCCATATTATTATTAGAGGCGTTATCAAATGAAATACTTAAAATTTTATCTTTTATTTTGAAATCTCGAATACACTTAATAATCACCTGGTAAATTGCTTTACCGGTGTGCGGATATTCAAAACCTTCAAAACAAATAATACGTTTATTTAATTCCCAACTATCGGGATCGACCCAATGACAAGTTATGCAAATATAAGAAAGCTCGTCTACTAAACCGCTAGTCCAAACATCGCTCGTTAAACTAACTCGTCCCTCGAATGTTTCAAAATAATTTTGTAAAAAATTTTGGATTGCATGTAGGCGTGTAAAGCATCACGCCGAGTTGTAGTACGACTTACCTGTTGATATTTTGGTTGGAGTGCTTCGTGTATGTACGACGTCATTTCGTCGTTGTCGTAGTGGTTGAACGAGAGACTGCTTTTGATGACATTCTCCATTTGTCGCTCCCGTTGCCGAGCTTGGTCATACGTCCAAATCTGCCCGGTCGTTGAAATCTGAGCTTGGTTGGTCTCCGACGGAGCTTGTTGGATAGACACGATTTGTTGTGTCGGGCGAGAGTTGTGTTGCTTGTGTTAGCCGCCATAAGCTTGCCGCAAAGTTTGCACTTCGCCTTAATTTCGCCGCCGATCCGCACCTTCTCGAAGTTATCCCATACCGCCGCTTTATGTCGGTGCTCGACAATCTCATGTCCGACGGACGCTGAGGAGGACGCCGGCATGGAGGAGGAGGAAGCCATTTGAATGAGTGAGAGAGGTGAGAGAGAGAGTAAGAGAGAGTGAAAGAGAGTGAAAGAGAGAGGGGGGTTTATAGATTTTTTAAAAAAAAATCAAAAAGTTTAAAAATATAAATATATATTATTAAATATTATTTTATAATATTATTAATAATATATATTAATATATTATATAATATTAATATATATTATTAATAATATATAAAATAAAATAAAAAAAAGAGCCAAACGGCTCTTTAGAAAGAGCCGTTTGGCTCTTGTTATGAGAGCCTAACGGCTCTCATTTAATGAGAGCCGTTAGCTCTCATTTAAGGAGAGCCGTTAGGCTCTCGTAACAAGAGCCTAACGGCTCTTGTGAGCCAGCGACCGGTCCCGACCGGTCCCGGAATCGGTCCCGGACCGGGACCGGTTTTGGTCCCTAAAACAGAGACTGTCCGGGACCTGTGGACCGGTCCGGGACCAGACCGGTCCTATCCGGGACCGGTCTCTGACCGGTCCCGTCAGGACCGGTCTTTTTGTGCACGCCTGGGCGAAATAATGAGAGAATCACAGTCTCTCCATGTTCGTATTGTCTTTGACAAGAAATGAACATCCGACAATGAACATCCGCCTCGCATTTTTGCTAGACCGAACATGGCATGAAATATCGACACGACAACCGCTCAAATAGAAGACACGTTTTAAGGTATTACAAAATCCAAATTATTTGATACACATTAATTAACATGTGCATGTGCAAGTGTCGATTAAGAAAATATATTATATTATTTTAAAGCTCCCTTATTAGTTCACTCATACTGTTTATTGAGTCCCCCGTAAATAAATTATATAAGTATATAATTAGAGACCGCTGGAAATCTGCGTCACTCGGATATGACAATCTATGGACCGCTGAAAATCTGCGTCACTCGGATATGACAATCTAGGGACCGTTGGAAATCTGCGTCACTCGGATATTACAATCTACGCGCTTCTCTCCTCCAGCCGTTGGATTTAATCCAACGGTTGGGATTAATCGCGGAACAGTAAAAAGAGTCGAGCCTGAACGCACCATGGTCCAAACAGGGGCTCAGACGAGCGTGTAAAACAACCTGATCGCGCGCACGCTTTGCGAGTTATAGGGGGCATTGCTATATAAAGAACAAGTGTTTTTTTTTCACTTGCGGTGTGGGACTAATGTCCCGCACCGCCTGGAAGCCGTCCGATCGCGCCCGATCGGACGGCTTCCAGGCGGTGCGGGACATTAGTCCCACACCGCAAGTGAAAAAGAAGACTTGTTGTATATATAGCAATCTCCCTTGACAATAACAAAGCTCTCGCGCCAACATGCTTTCTCGCGCGTGCGTGCGATTCTGGGTCAGGGCTTGCTGCTCGGGATCGATTCTTCATTTTATCGATCCGCGCTTAATCCCGGCCGTTGTATCTAATCCAACCCCTAGGATGAAAAAAGCGCGGAAATATGTTATATACGCGCAACGCGGATATACATATTTCCGATATATATATATACATATATATATACACACATATATATACACACATATATATATACGAGCATCTTCGCACGGGCTACGCCCGTGCTCGATGCTCTCGGGCGGCCTTCGGCCGCATCCAGGTGGGCTTCGCCCGGCTACGCTTGTGCTCGATGCGTCGCTGCGGGATGCGTCCGCCTATGAGCGGGTTGCGCACGTACTCAAAATCTTCTTTTCAAAACATATACATATGAGTACTTAAAATGACCGCAAAAAAATATGAAATACTATTCCTATTTTTATTTTATACAATTTGGCAAATTTTAATCTATACAAATCAATTAATCTCTCTCTCTCTCTCTTTATCACTCCCCCTCTATCTCTCTTTCCTTCTCTCCCGCCCCCTCTCTCTCCCTCTCCCTCCACTCCCTCTCTCCCAAATCTCCCCCTCATACTCTCTCTCATGATCCAATGGTCAATATTCAATCTATGGTGTGCCTCCAAATATCTATATTCCCTTATATATATAAGATATATATATATATATATACGAGCATCTTCGCACGGGCTACGCCCGTGCTCGATGCTCTCGGGCGGCCTTCGGCCGCATCCAGGTGGGCTTCGCCCGCCTGCGCACGGGCTACGCTTGTGCTCGATGCGTCGCTGCGGGATGCGTCCGCCTATGAGCGGGTTGCGCACGTACTCAAAATCTTCTTTTCAAAACATATACATATGAGTACTTAAAATGACCGCAAAAAAATATGAAATACTATTCCTATTTTTATTTTATACAATTTGGCAATTTTTAATCTATACAAATCAATTAATCTCTCTCTCTCTCTCTTTATCACTCCCCCTCTATCTCTCTTTCCTTCTCTCCCGCCCCCTCTCTCTCCCTCTCCCTCCACTCCCTCTCTCCCAAATCTCCCCCCTCATACTCTCTCTCATGATCCAATGGTCAATATTCAATCTATGGTGTGCCTCCAAATATCTATATTCCCTTATATATATAAGATATATATATATATATACGAGCATCTTCGCACGGGCTACGCCCGTGCTCGATGCTCTCGGGCGGCCTTCGGCCGCATCCAGGTGGGCTTCGCCCGCCTGCGCACGGGCTACGCTTGTGCTCGATGCGTCGCTGCGGGATGCGTCCGCCTATGAGCGGGTTGCGCACGTACTCAAAATCTTCTTTTCAAAACATATACATATGAGTACTTAAAATGACCGCAAAAAAATATGAAATACTATTCCTATTTTTATTTTATACAATTTGGCAAATTTTAATCTATACAAATCAATTAATCTCTCTCTCTCTCTCTCTTTATCACTCCCCCTCTATCTCTCTTTCCTTCTCTCCCGCCCCCTCTCTCTCCCTCTCCCTCCACTCCCTCTCTCCCAAATCTCCCCCCTCATACTCTCTCTCATGATCCAATGGTCAATATTCAATCTATGGTGTGCCTCCAAATATCTATATTCCCTTATATATATAAGATATATATATATATATACGAGCATCTTCGCACGGGCTACGCCCGTGCTCGATGCTCTCGTGCGGCCTTCGGCCGCATCCAGGTGGGCTTCGCCCGCCTGCGCACGGGCTACGCTTGTGCTCGATGCGTCGCTGCGGGATGCGTCCGCCTATGAGCGGGTTGCGCACGTACTCAAAATCTTCTTTTCAAAACATATACATATGAGTACTTAAAATGACCGCAAAAAAAATATGAAATACTATTCCTATTTTTATTTTATACAATTTGGCAAATTTTAATCTATACAAATCAATTAATCTCTCTCTCTCTTTATCACTCCCCCTCTATCTCTCTTTCCTTCTCTCCCGCCCCCTCTCTCTCCCTCTCCCTCCACTCCCTCTCTCCCAAATCTCCCCCCTCATACTCTCTCTCATGATCCAATGGTCAATATTCAATCTATGGTGTGCCTCCAAATATCTATATTCCCTTATATATATAAGATATACACACACACAAGAGTGACAGGCACGGGCCAAAGGCCCGATGGCCACGCGCCACAGTACCCGGCCGGTGACGGCGGGCTTCGCCCGGCCCCCCGGCGGGCTTCGCCCGCCCCCCTGCGGCTTCGCCCGCCCCCCCCCCCTGCGGCTTCGCCCGCCGCCCCTTGCAGACATTGATTAATTAAACAATTTTTTTGATTTAAAATTTATTTTTAAAATAATTAAAAGATTGATTTTAAATTTTTTAAAAAAACTGTTTTAATAATTAATTTTTAATTATTCAGAAGATTAATAATTGAGTTTTTTTAAATTTTAAAAAAAAGTAATTAAAAAAAACCCGATCCCAGCAAATTCCCCCCCCCCCCCCCCCCCCCCCCCCCCCCCCCGTGTTTTTTCGACCAGCCCCGCCCTGCCCCATTTCCACTGCCGTCGGCGGCCACCGGCGGTGGCCCTGCCCGTGAGACCCAGATTTGGGCCTCACGGTCAGGGCCACCGCTGGCGGTGGCCCCGCCGGAGCGCCACCGGATTACCCCCGGAAGGTTTGCCGGCTCCCGGCGAACCCGCCGGGGGTCTCCGATCAGGCTGCCGGCGACTCCGCCGCCGGCGGTGGAGATGGCCAAGCAAGAGGGGGGGGGGGCTTTTCTTGTTGTCGGGTTTGAGGAGAGAGAGGGAGGGATTTTTTTTGGTTTTTTTATTGGCAGTCTAAATTGTATATTTGCAGCCCCAGATCCAACGGTTCTGAATCAAATCTCCTAAATCCGACGGCCACCTAATTTCCCCTACTTTTGAACTCACGCTATTGGCAGACCATCATATATCTTTTTAATAAATATATATATATATATATATATATATATATAGTATATATATATCTATATATATATATATATATACAAGTGACAAGCATGAAGCATGGGTCTTCAGCCCTGGTGGCATTCGGCGGGGGTGTGACAATCGGCGGGGTGCGATATTTTGCGATGTGCGACATTCGCCGGAATGCGACATTCGCTGGTGGTGCGACATTTGTCGTGTGGACGACATTTGTCGTGGACGGCGACATTTGTCGTGAGCGAAGACATTTGTCGTGGGCGGCGACATTTGTCGTGGGCGGCAATATTTGTCGTGGACAGTACCCACCCTTATGGCCTCGCACGACAGTACCCGACCGACGACGGCGGTCTTTGCCCGCGCGCTCCCGACATTTGTCGTGGGCGGCGACATTTGTCGTGGGTGGCAATATTTGTTGTGGACAGTACCCATCCATATGGCCTCGCGCGACAGTACCCGACCGACGACGGCGGACTTTGCCCGCGCGCGGCGACATTTGTCGTGGGCGGCAATATTTGTCGTGGATAGTACCCACCCTTATGGCCTCGCGCGACAATACCCGACCGACGATGGCGGGCTTTGCCCGCGCGCTCCCGGCCGGCTCCGCCGGACCCACAACATATACATATGAGTACTCAAAATGACCGTACAAAAATATAAATCAAGAATACAATTTTTATTTTTTAAAACAAATTATATTTTAACGTTAAAACATTAATTTTTCTCTTGTCATTCATATCTAGAGACAATAGATTTAGGGTATCTAGTGTTTTTATTTTTTGTATTTTAATATTGTAAAGTTTTGTAATTACCTAAAAGGATATTGTCTTTATAATATGCTAATATAAAGTTCGGTATAATTGTGTAATTATGAATACAATTATAAGGGCAATATAGAGACATCAGATAATGTTTCACCAAAGAACAGTTTTCGTATATTAGTATATATATATATATATGTATATATATGTACATATATATATACATATATATATATATACATATATATATATGTATATATATATATATATATACATATATATATATATACATATATATATACAGGGCCGCGTTCATATGAGAAGAGAAGTTTCGTGCGAACTGTGCGAACTCCTTCATTTGGGCATCAAAATGGACATGTAATATATGGATTTTGACTGGCTCGACGAGACCTACAACTTTCATGTTGAACACTTTTCCTAATTTTGCACGGATTAGCCGGATTTTGGACCCGAAAATATCTGGGCGGAACGTGACTCGTTCCGCCCAGATATTTTCGGGTCCAAAATCCATATAATCCGTGCAAAATTAGGAAAAGTGTTCAACATGAAAGTTGTAGGTCTCGTCGAGCCAGTCAAAATCCATATATTACATGTCTATTTTGGTGCCCAAATGAGGGAGTTCGCACAGTTCGCACGGAACTTCTCTTCTCATATGAACGCGGCCCTATATATACATATATATATATATATACATATATATATATATATGTATATATATACATATATATATATATACATATATATATATATACACGAGTGACAGACACGGGCCTCCGACCCTCGTGCCCCGCGTGATTGTACCCAGTGACGGGGGCGGGCTTCGCCCGCTCCCGGTGGGCTTTTAAATTTATATTATATATATAAATTTATATAATATATATTATATTATATATTTATAAAATATATATTATATTATATATTTATTAAAAAAAACGAATTCCCCCCCCCCCCCCCCCCGTGTTTTTCGCCCAGGGCTGCCCTCCCCCCCTTTGCACTACCGTCGGCGGGTCCTGACTGGCGCCCACCGGTGGGTTCGCCAGTCGCCGGACAACCCCCGGAGGGTTCGCCGGAGACCGGCGAACCCACCGGTGGGCGCCGGTCAGGCCGCCGGTGGGCGCCGGTCAGGCCGCCGGCGGCAGTGGAAAGGGGGAGGGCAGTCGTGGGCGAAAAACACACGGGGGGTTGGTGGGATCGGGTTTGAGGAGAGAGAATATGTGAGGTTTTTTGGGTATTTTTTTTATTTGCAAACCAAATTTGTTATTTGTAGCCCCAGATCCAACGGTTCTGGATTAAAACAGTCAAATCTGACGGCCATCTATTTTTTCCCTATTTTCAAACTCACGTTATTGACAGACCACGATAAATCTTTTTAGAATAGTCTAGATATATATACATATTTCTATTATTTTATTTAAAATTTAAAATAAGCCTTCCACAATCCACGTGTCCACCCAGAGAAAAGAAGCCTCGACCAAAAAATAATCGCCTCCACGCTCAATGCCCAGAAATCTCCGGTAGGCCCACATTTGAAAGTCTCCCTCCTTACAATTCCCGTTCCTCTCCCTCAAAATTAAATATCCTTATGTACCAGCAAAATAGAAAAATCCCTAGGATCTACCTCCATGACCTCTGTGCAAACCGGCGCGCCTCCACCCGCTCCACGCTCATGCTCCTCCCCGCTCCTCCACGCTGCAGTGCTAAAACCTAAGATCTATTTTCATTTTTCCCTCTACAGCACTGGCTCGGGCGAAAACAACAGGCAAAAACCCTACCATCTCCCCCCACGACCTCTCTGCAAACAAGCGCACCTTCAACGGACATCCTCTCCGCGCCCCAACACCGCCACCTTTGTGTTCATCCCTAAGGTCTGCTTTCATTCTAGCTGTTGGAACAAGAAAATCGGTCCCTGCTGTCTGGACCTGGGGGTGACCAAAGTCTACTGATTTAGTAATCGTCTTGCGGGAGACTTGGTTAAAAGAAGGTGGCAAATCAAAGGAATAGCTCCGGACTGCCTACAAACAAGACCCGCGTGCTGTAGCGAGGAGGTCCCGCTACACACCCGAAAGTCTATAGGAAATTCCCCTCCTAAAGCCATTGCTAAGCTCGACACAAGTGAGGTAGACTTTGAACTCGCCTCTCATGGGGGGGAGGGGGTGGTGAAGGTCCCTACAACTTGTGTCTTGTGGTCCTTTTATAGGCAAACTCCAATTTAGGGGCAAAACAGTCTTTTTGGCTTGCAGATGGGCGTGCGGTTGCCTAAAATGGCGAGGTCG
The DNA here is from genome assembly GCA_039513925.1 of Platanthera zijinensis. Classification (NCBI taxonomy): domain Eukaryota; kingdom Viridiplantae; phylum Streptophyta; class Magnoliopsida; order Asparagales; family Orchidaceae; genus Platanthera; species Platanthera zijinensis. The sequence continues at coordinate 95,619,463 of CM077097.1, forward strand.
CCTCGTAGTTGATATGGCGAGGTCGCATTAAAGTTGATATGGCGAGGTCAGCTCGCGAGAGCCTACTCACCTGGTCGGCTCAAGCCTGCCCTCCCTTGGGTGCGAGTTGGTCAGGACTCGACAAATTGAGATTGTAAACAATCCTTACTTCTTTGCGAGCTCGCCAGAGGTCGGAAAGAAATCATCCAACCTCAATTTGATAAGTAGCTGAAAGTTCAACACCTCTCAGGCCCTTCACTAAACGAGCGAGCTCAACTAGGGGTGGAAGAAGTAAGGTCGACACCTCGCAGGAGCCGAGCTCGACTGGAGGTGGAGAAGAAGAAAGGTCGTCACCTCCCCGACCTTTCACTAAACGAGCGAGCTCAACTAGGGGTGGAAGAAGAAAGGTCGACACTTGCCAGGACATTCCCAAAATGAGCGAGCTCGACTGGAGGTGGAGAATAGGACTGAACTCGGTGGGCAAGTGGGCGACCCACAAGAGGGAAGCCTATGTAGGGGTCCGGGCTATGACGTCAATTCTGTCGAGAATTCAGACTTCCTCGAGGGGAAAGTAACCGATATGCGGGAGAGGAGCTCGCATAGGGACACGGACTATGACAACAACACTACTGGAGGACTTGTAATCACTCAAGGGGACAAGTTGCTGGCATGCGGGAGGGGAGCTCGCGCAGGGACCCGGACTACGACAAAATCACAGCTCGAAGACTTGAACTCACTCAAGGGGGCAAGTAGCCGGCATGCGAGAAAGGAGCTCATGCAGGTACCCATACTATGGAAATATCACAACTCGAGAACTTGGACTCACTCGAGGGGGCAAGTTACCGGCATGCAAGAGAGGAGATCGCGCAGGGACCAGGACTATGATAACATTATAACTCGAGGACTTGGACTCACTCGGGGAAGCAAGTAGCCGGTATGCGGGAGGGGAGTTGCGCAGGGACCCAAACTCTAGCAACATCATAGCTGGAGGACTTGAACTCACTCGTGGGGGTAAGTAGCCAGTATGCGGGAGAGGATCTCACACAGGGACCCAGACTATGACAATATCACAGCTCGAGGACTTAGACTCTGTGAAAGTAGCGAACAAACGACTAGAAAACAAGCCGGAACTTTTAATAATTGAAAGTTTTATTATCCAAAATGATATCATTTACAAAGGTATGACCTCCCTTTTATAGAATGGAGGAGAGGGAAGAGAGTACAAACTAACAATGTGAGACTAAAAAATGTACAGAGATTGTGCGGTTAGAAATAAGCAGACCGAACAAGTCGCGCGGTTAGACAATGGGCTAACCGCTCGGCAATACTAGAGAAAGAGAGCGAGATGCTGTAGGAGACCGCTAGACCATCCGGTCTCCAAGCCACCGGAGATAAGCCGCCAGACCGCCGGACTACAAACAACAACAGCCTGGATATTAAACCATTGGAGAGTAACCGCTAGACCGCGCGGTCTACAACCCGCTAGGCATAGATCGCCAGACCGCCCGGTCTCATACTTCAATACTCCCCCTCAAGCTGGAGCATAAATATCAATCATGCACAGCTTGTCACAAATGTGGAAGAAGGAAGTAGAAACCGGCTTGATGAAGATATCCGCCAACTCTTTGTCGGAGGTGACGAACGGAGTGCAAATCTGTCTCTTCAAGATCTCTTTCCGGATGAAATGGCAGTCTACTTCTATATGTTTCGTTCTCTCATGGAAGACCGGATTTTTGGATATGTATATAGCGGCCTTGTTGTCACAGAACATAGGAAGAGGATAGTCGTAGACCTCTCCTAGGTCAAGCATGAGAGCTCGCAACCATTTTAGTTCACAAGTGGTTGACGCCATACTCTGATATTCAGCTTCTGCACTGGACCTTGAGACAACAGATTGCTTCTTACTCTTCCAGCTCACAAGATTACCTCCAATAAATGTGCAAAAGCCAGATGCAGATTTACGTTCACCTTTATCATCCGCATAGCTTGAGTCTGAGTAGGCTTCAACTCTCAGATGACCATACTTCTGAAAGAGTAGCCCTTTTCCCGGTGCTGCTTTGACATACTCTAATATCTTCAAGGCAGACTGAAGATGGCATTCCCTGGGAGCTTGCATGAACTGACTAACCTTGCCTACAGCATAGGCGATGTCGGGTCTGGTCACCGTGAGATAAATGAGTTTGCCCACAAAACGTCTATATCTCGTGGCATCGGATATAAGAGGTGAGTCATCTGTCCATGTTTTGTCTTCTCCAGTAGCTATGGGATACCGTGCTGGTTTGGCACTGGTCAATCCTACCTCTCGTAGAAGATCAAAAGCATACTTCCGTTGGGAGAGAACCAGTGAGTCGGGCTTCCGAGAGATTTCTATCCCCAAAAAGTATTTCGGGGAGCTCATATCCTTCGTGATAAGGTGTTGACGGAGGTGTTTCTTTGTCAAGTCCACCCCAGCCTGGTCATTGCCGGTAGGAAGAATATCATCTACATACACCGCCAAAACCACAAGGCCCGATGCGGTTTTGCGAATAAACAACGAGTGATCAGCCGAACTTCTTGCAAAGCTGATTACAGCCACAATGCCACTAAACTTGTCGAACCATGCCTGAGGGCTCTATTTTAGGCCATAGATGGCCTTCTTTAACTGGCATACTCGTGTCTCCCCCTGAGCAACATACCCCAGAGGTTGCTCCATGTAAACGTCCTCGTAAAGATCCCCATAGATAAATGCATTTTTGACATCAAGCTGGGAAATAGCCCAATCCCGGTTGACGGCCACAGAGAGAAGAACTCGGATGATGCTGAGGCGAGCAACTTGGGAGAAAGTATCAAAGTAGTTAACCCCATAAGTCTGAGTAAAGCCTTTGGCCACCAGTCGGGCCTTGTAGCGTTCCACAGTGCCGTCTGGGCGAAACTTCACAACAAACACCCAGCGATAGCCAACCACATCAGTACCCACTGGTGGAGAAACAAGGGTCCAGGTACCCCTTTCAGTAAGAGTGGCGATTTCCTCATCCATGACAGATTTCTAATGAGGAATAGCAAGAGCCTCCTAGTAGGTGCGGGGAGTAGTAGTAGCCGAGATAGCCAAAGCAAAATTCCTGCAAGAAGGAGTAAGCCGATCATAGGAAACAACAGTCGCAAGCAGGTGTTGGGTGCACAACCGCACTCCTTTGCGAAGAGCAACGGGAAGATCCAGGCCGTCTTGTGCCTCAGGGACCGGAGCGTCCGTGGCAGAGATAACTGGCCCGGGACTAGAGAGAGATGGCTGCAGAGAAGAGGGACAAGGGGAAAGGGGTATAACAGGGAGAGGAGGAGACGGAGGAGGAGCGGATGTTGGAGGGGAGACGTCGATATGCGTGGAAGGAACACAAAGTGATGGTGGAGAGTCAGAGACATCAGGAGGAAGTGGGGATTTAGATGAGAAGTAGGATGAATTTTCAAAGAAGGTGACGTCTGCGGAAACAAACTGTTTGCGCAGAACGGGGTCAAAGCAACAATAGCCTTTTTGAGTGGTCGAGTAACCCAAAAATACACATTTTGTGGAACGGGGGGAAATCTTATCACGGGTAGCGGACGGAGCATGCACAAACGCCGTACACCCAAAGATACGAAGAGGGAGAGGAAAGGGTTCCTTGCTTGGGTAGAGAATGGAGAAGGGGGTCTTGCCATGAAGAACAGTAGAGGGAATGTGATTGATGAGATAGTAGGTGAGGAGAACAACATAGCCCTAATAGGAGCGAGGCACCTGCATCTGCGTCATGAGAGTGCGAGCGACATCGAGGAGATGATGGTTTTTACGCTCCGCCACCCCATTTTGTTGGGAGGTGTAATCACAGCTGGTCTGATGAACAAGATCATGTTGCATACAAAAAGATGAAAACTCATGACAAAGATACTCTCTAGCATTATCAGAGCGAAGAATTTTAATAGAAATATCAAACTGAGTTTTAATCATATTATAAAAGGATTGCCATACAGAAAAGAGTTCAGAGCGATCTTTTAATAGATACACCCAGGTACATCTAGAGAAATCATCAATGAAAGTTACAAAGTAAGAACTACCCCGACCAACGGTGAGAGTAGGAGCAGAACCCCAGACATCAGAATGAATGAGATCAAACGGGCGAGAGGAACCACGACCTTGCTTCGGCGGGAAGGAGGAGAGGTGATGTTTGCCCAGCTGACACGAATCATAGTCGAGCGGAGGACTGGTTTGAGGTAAGTGGGGCAGAAGCTGACGAAGAATCCGAGCAGGAGGATGTCCAAGGCGAAGATGTCATTGAAGCAGATCGGTAGACGAGGAAGAGAAGGCGGACAGAGCGGAAATGTTGTCGAGGAAGTAGAGGCTGCCACTCTCAGTCCCAGTAGCAATCATCTGATGGGTCCTTGGGTCCTGAAAACAACAAGAAGTAGGAGTGAATAAGACAGAGCACTGAAGTTGCTTGCATAAGGTAGTAACGGATAGTAAATTGCAAGGGAACTTCAGGACATAGAGGGTTTCCGCTAAGCGAAGCGACATGGTAACTTGAACCATGCCCGTCCCATGAACCGGGGAAGGAGAACCATCCACAACAAGAACCGGGGAGTAACCGATCATGCATTTCGAGGAGAGAGAAACATTGAGGATTGTCGGTCATGTGATTTGTAGCACCAGAGTCAATTAGCCATTTACCTTGGGTAATGACGTGAGCACTACCTGAGGTCGTGGCCACAGAGGCAGATGGCTGAGAGGAGGCGAATGTTGAGGAAGAAGTATCACCAGGGGGCGAAGATGAGGATGTTTCTGTCAGCAACGGTCAATAGAATGGTCGGTACGACCACAGTGAGAGCAAAGGAACCTGGACGGACCGCGCACGCCTGACTGGCTGCGGCCACTAGTGCCGCCCCGCTGAGTTTGGTGAGCATAGGCGTCCTGCGGAGAAGGGGAGGACAATAGAGGGCGCTGGAGCAGCGAAGTAACTGCGGCGATGCGAGCCGCGGTGGCATCCAAGGTGGGAGACTCTACTTCTCCCAAGATCTACTGGCGGATCATATCAAAAGACTCGGGGAATTGCAGAAGATAACAAACAACCAGGAGTTCCTAGAAGTGTTTGTGTTGCTCGGCCAAGTCCGCAGAGAAGGGGCGATTCTAGAGGATCTCAACGCCAAGGGCCTGAACCTGCTGATAAGCCGCAGCTGGAGTCATGGAAGGACGAGCGAAGAGTTTCGCATAGAGAGTATAGATACGAGACGTCTGGGTCCCCTTCGAGTAAAGAGCAGCAAGGTGAAGCCATGCGGGCTTGACCGTCTCATCATGACGTATGATAGGAAGGCATTCATCAGAGAGGCTGTTAGCCAGCCAAGTGCGGACAAGTGCATCACTCGCATCCCAATCATCAAATTGAGCAGAATCTGGAGGAGGAGGGTCATCGGTGAGGTGATGACGTTTGCGCTGAGAGAGAAGGAGAAAGGTAAAAGAAACGCTCCAATCCGGATAGTTGGAACCAACTAGTTTAGAAACCGTGCCAAGGTTTTCGGAAGGATTAGGAGGAGGAGGCGGAGCCGAATTGGCTACAGGAGTGGTGGCAGTTGAATTCTCAGAAACAGCCATAGAAGAAAGCAACAGAAAGCCGCACGGTTAGGAAACAAACCGCGGGAAAGGAAGAAGGAGAGCTGCAGCGGTCACGATGTCAGACACCAGCGGCCAAAAAAGCCACGACCAAGTCGCAGAACCAAGCAGAGGGAAAGAAGTCGGGTGGCTAGAAGACAGACCGCGCGAACAAAAGAGGAGGTTGCTTGGAGGAGAAAGGCGAATAAGGCAATAACAGGTCGCGACGACAGGACGCGGCGACTTAAGAAGAGGAGGAGGGCGCGGCGACTAGAACAGGTCACAAGCAAGAAGCAAGCAAAAGAAACAGGCCGCGCGAACATGGCGCAAGCAAACAGCCGGAAGAAATAAGCCGCGAAAACAGGTCGTGAGGAGAAGAAGAAGCAAGCCGCGCGGACAGGTCGCGCGGTCAGAGAGGGGCACAGAATTAGGAGGAGAAAATCGAGTCCTCTGATACCATGTGAAAGTAGCGAACAAACGACTAGAAAATAAGCCGGAACTTTGAATAATTGAAAGTTTTATTATCCAAAAAGATATCATTTAAAAAGGTATGACCTCCCTTTTATAGAATGGAGGAGAGGGGAGAGAGTACAAACTAACAATGTGGGAATAAAAAATGTACAGAGATTGTGCGGTTAGAAATAAGCAGACCGAACAAGCCGCGCGGTTAAACAATGGGCTAACCGCTCGGCAATACCAGAGAAAGAGAGCGAGATGCTGTAGGAGACCGCTAGACCGCCCGGTCTCCAAGCCACCGGAGACAAGCCGCCAGAACGCCGGACTACAAACAGCAACAACCTGGATATCAAACCGCTGGAGAGTAACCGTTAGACCGCACGGTCTACAACCCGCCAGGCATAGACCGCCAGAACGCCCGGTCTCATACTTCAACAGACTGACTCGAGGGGGCAAGCAGTCAGTATGTGAGAGAGGAGCTCGTACAGGGAACCGGACTACGTCAATATCACAACTCGAGGACTTGAAATCACTTGAGGGGGAAGGTAGCCGGTATGCGGGAGAGGAGCTCGTGCAGGGACCAGGACTACGACAACATCATAACTTAAGAACTTGGACTCACTTGAGGGGGTAAGTAGTTAGTATGCTGGAGGGGAGCTCGGGCAGGGACCCAGACTACGACAACATCACAGCTCAAGGAATTGAACTCACTCGAGGGGGCAAGTAGCCGGTATGCGGGAGAGGAGCTCGTGCAGGGACCAGGACTACGACAACATCACAGCTCGAGAACTTTGACTTACTCGAGGGGGCAAGTAGCTGATATGCGGGAGGGGAGCTCGCGCAGGGACCCAGACTACGACAACATCACAGCTCGAGGACTTGGACTCACACGAGGGGGAAAGTAGCTGATATGCAGGAGAGGAGCTCGCGCAAGGACCTAGACTACAACAACATGACTACTCGAGGACTTGGACTCACTTGAGGGGACAAGTAGTCAGTATGCGTGAGGGGAGCTCGTGCAGGGACCCGGAGTATGTCAACATCACAACTCGAGGACTTGGACTCACTCGAGGGGCAAGTAGCTGGTACGCGGGAGAGGAGCTCGCACAGGGACCCGGACTACAACAACAAAAAAGCTCGAGGATTTAATTTCGCTCTAATCGGTAAACCGAAGAGACAGAACAAACAAATGAGAAAGTAACTTTGGTTTATGTTAGTGAATAATAATAATAAAACAAATACATTATTTATGACCTGATTGACGATAACTTCCTTTGCTGAAGTGTGTAATGAGCGATAATCCCTTTGAGTATTTATCATGAAGTATAAGCTGCTGACTTTGATGGAATTAAAGCAAACACCCCGTGGCGTCGCGAGATGACCTCGCAGAATAAGGTAGAATACCTCAAGACCTTGCGGGAGGCACTCGCGGAATAAAAGAGGATCTCAAAACCACGCAAGATTAGTTCGCAGAATAAGATAAAAGACCTCATGAGAGGATCTCGCGGAATAAAAATAGAACACCTCACGACCTCGCGAGAGGGGATCGCGGGATAAGATAGACTTGCGAAGACCTTTGCTAGACGAGCTCGCGGAATAAGATAGAATACATCCAGATCACGTGAGATTAGCTCGCAAAATGAAAAATTACACCTAAAGACTCTCGCGAGATGAGCCCGCGGAATAAGATAGAATACTTTCAGGTCACGCGAGATGAGCTCGCAGAATAAAAGATTACACCAAAAGACCCTCTCGAGATGAGCCCGCAGAATAAGGCAGGATATTTCTAGATCACACGAGATGAGCTCACAGAATAAGATTGAACACTTTGGAGCCTCGCGAGATGAGTTCGTAAAATAATTTATAATATTTTCAGATCACGCGAGATGGACTCGTAGAATAAGTTAGAACACCTTGAAGCCTCGCGAGAAGAGCTCGCGAAATAAGATAGAATACTTCCGGATCACGCGAGATGAGCTCGCCGAATAAGATAGAATACTTTCGGACCACGCGAGATGGGCTTGCAGAATAAGATAGAACACCTTGGAGCCTCGCGAGACGAGTTCGCGGAATAAGACAGAACACTTCTGGATCACACGAGATGGGCTTGCGGAATAAGATAGAACACCTTGAAGCCTCGCGAGATGAGCTCGAATAAGTTAGAATATTTCCAAATCACGCGAGATGGGCTCGCGGAAAAAGATAGAACTCTTTGAAGCCTCGTGAGATGAGCTCGCAGAATAAGTTAGAATATTTCCAGATCACGCGATATAAGCTCGATGAATAAGATAGAACGCCTTGAAGCCACACGAGATGAGCTCGCGAAATAAGATAGAACACCTTGAAACCTCATGAGATGAGCTCGCAGAATAAGATAAAATACTTCTAGATAACGTGAGATAAGCTCGCGGGATAAGACTGATCATCTTGAAGCCTCGCAAGATGAGGTCGTGAAATAAGTTAGAATATTTCCAAATCACGCGAGATGGGCTCGCAGAATAAGATAGAACACCTTGGAGCCTTGCGAGACGAGCTCGCGGAATAAGATAGAACACCTTGAAGTCTCGCGGGATGAGCTCGCGGAATAAGATAGAATATTTCCAGATCACGTGAGATGGGCTTGTGGGATAAGATAGAGCACCTTGAAGTCTCGCGAGATGAGCTTGCGGAAAAAGTTAGAATATTTCCAAATCACGCGAGATGAGGTCACGGAATAAGATGGAATACCTTAGAGCCTTGCAATATGAGCTTGCGGAATAAGTTAGAATATCTCCAAATCACGCGAGATGGGCTCGCAAAATAAGATAGAACACCTTGAAGCCTCGCGATATGATCTCATAGAATAAGATAAAATACTTTTGGATCACGCGAGATGGGCTCGCAGAATAAGATAGAACACCTTGAAGCCACGCAAGATGAGATCGCGGAAGAAGATAGAATACTTTCGGATCACGCGAGATGGGCTCACGGAATAAAAGAGAATACCATGTTGTTGAAGAAGATAGCTCGCGAGTGTAAGCCGCAGAATTTAATAGAATACCATAGTTGTTGATGCAAATACATCGCGAGCATGAACGCGCGAGTTTAAAGAGAACACCATAATTGATGAAGCGACGACCTCGCAAGTATGGACTCGCGGAATTAAAGAGATCATCATAGTTGCTTAAGCTGGACCACGCGAGTTGGAACTCACAGGATTAAAAAGAGCACCATGATTGTAGAATGTAGGTCTTCACGAGTATGAACTTGCGGATTTAAAGAGAGTGCCGTGGTTGTTGTCACAAAAACCTTGCGATTATGTCCTTGCGGAACTAAATAGAACGTCACTATCACCGAGCCAAGAGACTTAGTTGGTGCAGCAATGACCTAAACGTGTATAAGCTCACCGAATATAGAAGAATACCGTGTTGCTGAAGTGATGATCTCGCAAGAGTGGGGGCTCACGAAATATAAAATATGACCATGCGGTGGAAACGATGATCTCACAAGTAAATGCTCCCAAAATTTATAGTAAGACCATGTAGTTGAGACGATTTCCTCGCGAGTATAAGTTCACGGAATATCTGTGAATCCCCAACAAGCACCGGCTTGCAGAACATATGTTTGGCCAGAATCCTATCATGTGGACCCCTATGTGACGACGACCATTGTAGTTGAATTGTAATAGCCAACGCTGTTGACAAATTACATGATCTCACTCATGGGTTTTACCAAAGCATCGATGAGCGTTAATTTGTACTATGAAGAAGAGTGTTAGCACTAAAAAGGGGAAAATGCGGGTGAAGCAAGTAGCCCCAGAAAAATGCCCGGTCAACAGATGAGGGTTAAGGGGGCAGTGCACGAATTTTTTTTTTAACACGCCAATTCGACCAAATTTCTGCTCGCCAGGCCTTGAAATCGTCCATATTTGGGCTTGATTTCATCTCGCCTGAACTTCAGAATCCCTAGTTGAGGTCATCTACCAAGGGTTGACTCGCATCTTGCTCGACCAGACCATATGCGATGCGAGTAGCCAGTATGCGAGTAGGATGCGGGTGCATAAAATACCTGCGAGTAGGGTGTATGCGGGAAGAATAAAATAATTGGAACTCCCCTTAGTTAGAGCTCACCTTGCTGAAACTCGGATGCACTAGAGCTCGTCTTTGCTAGAACTCGCCTACACAGGAGTTTGCTTCTGTTGGAACTCACCCAGCTTGATCCCACCTCTACTGTAACTCGCCCAGCTAGTGCTCAGCTAGTCTTTAGCTCGCCTAGCTAGAGCCCTACTAGAACTCACCTAGATTAAAATCGCCTTCTATGCTTCTCATCTTGGATCACCGTGAGGTCACGTACTAAAGTTTCTTTCTCCGATCACGATCTACGCTCACCGTACCAAAATATTGGAACCAAGAAAATCAATCCTTGCTGTCCAGACCTGGGGGTGACCAAATCTTACAGATTTAGTGGTCGCCTCACGGGAGACTTGGCGATAAGAAGGTGGAGAATCAAAGGAATAGCTCCGAACTGCCTACAAACAAGACCTGCGGGCTGTAGCGAGGAGGTCCCACTACACACCCAAAAGTCTATAGGAACTTCCCCTTCTAAAGCCATTGCAAAGCTCGACACAAGTGAGACTGATTGTGAACTCTCCCCTCAGGGGGGTGAAGGTCCCTACAACTTGTGCCTTGGGGTCCTATTTATAGGCAAACTCCAATTCCGAGGAAAAACTGTCTTTGTGGCCTGCGGATGGGTGCGTGGCTACCTAGAATGGCGAGGTCGCCTCACAGTTGATATGGCGAGGTCGCATTGCAGCTGATTTGGCGAGGTCGGCACACGAGGGCCTACTCACCTGGCCGGATCAAGCCTGCCCTTCCTTGGGTGCGAGATGGTAAGGCCTCGGCCTATTGGGGTTGTACACAATCCCCGCTTCTTTGCGAGCTCACCAAAGGTCGAAAAGAAATCATCCAACCCCGATTTGGCGAGTAACTGAAAGTTCAACACTTCCTAGGCCCTTCACTAAACGAGCGAGCTCAACTAGGGGTGAAAGAAGTAAGGTCGGCACCTCGCAGGAGCCGAGCTCGACTGGAGGTGGAGAAGAAGAAAGGTCGACACCTCCCAGGACCTTCACTAAACGAGTGAGCTCAACTAGGGATGGAAGAAGAAAGGTCGACCATGCCAGGCCATTCGCAAAATGAGTGAGCTCGACTAGAGGTGGAGAATGGGCCCGAACTTGATGGGCAAGTGGGCGACCCATAAGAGGGAAGCCTATGTAGGGGTCTGAGCTATGACGTCAATTCTGTCGAGAATTCGGACTTCCTCGAGGGGGTAAGTAATCAGTATGCGAGAAAGGAGCACACGTAATGATACGAACTACAACAACAACACTGTTGGAGGACTTGGAATCACTCAAGGGGGCAAGTAGCCGTCATGCAGGAGGGGAGATCGCGCAGGGACCCGGATTACGACAACATCACAACTCGAGAACTTGAACTCACTCGAGGGGGCATTAGCCGGCATACGGGAGAGGAGCTCGCACATAGACCCATACTATGGCAATATCACAACTCGAGGACTTGGACTCACTCAAGGGGGAAAGTTACCGACATGTAGGAGAGGAGCTCGCACAGGGACCTAGACTATGACAACATCATAACTCGAGGACTTGGACTCACTCAAGGAGGCAAGTACTTGGTATGTGGGAGGGGAGCTTGCATAGGGACCCGAACTTCGGCAACATCATATATGGAGAACTTGAACTCACTCGAGGGGGCAATTAGCCAGTATGCGAGGTAGGATCTTGCATAAGGACCCAGACTATGACAACATTACAGCTCAAGGGCTTAGACTCACTCGAGGGGGCAAGTAGTGAGTATGCGGGAAAGGAGCTCTTATAGGGACCCGGATTACATCAATATCACAACTTGAGGATTTGAAATCACTCGAGGGGGAAGTAGCTGGTATGCTATAGAGGAGCTCGTGTAGGGACCCAGACTACGACAACATCATAACTCGAGGACTTGGACTCACTCAAGGGGCAAGTAGCCAGTATGCGGAAGAGGATCTTGTGTAGGGATCCGGACTACGACAACATCACATCTCTAGGACTTGGACTCACTCGAGGGGGCAATTAGCCGGTATGCGGGAGAGGTGCTCACGCAGGTACCCAGACTACATCAACATCACAACTCGAGGACTTGAACTCACTTGAGGGGGCAAATAGCCGGTATGTGGGATAGGAACTCTCACAGGGACCCGAACTACGATAACATCACAACTTGAGAACTTGAACTCACTCGAGGGGCAAGTAGTTAGTATGCAGGAGGGGAGCTCGGGTAGGGACCCGCACTACGACAACATCATAGCTCGAGGAATTGAAACACTCGAGGGGACAAGTAGCCGGTATGCGGGAGAGGAGCTCGTGCAGGGACCAGGACTATGACAACGTCACAGCTTGAGGACTTGGACTTACTCGAGGGGGCAAGTAGTCGATATGCTGGAGGGGAGCTCACGCAGGGGCCCAGACTACGACAACATCATAGATCGAGGACTTGGACTCACTCGAGGGTACAAGTAGCCGATATGCAGAAGAAGAGCTCGTGCAAGGACCTAGACTTTGACAACATGACTACTCGAGGACTTGGACTCACTCAAGGGGGCAAGTAGTCAGTATGCATGAGGGGAGCTCCGACAGGGACCTGGAATATGGCAACATCACAGCTCGAGGACTTGGACTCACTCGAGGGGCAAGTAGCTGGTGCGCGGGAGAGGATCTCGCGCTGGGACCCGGAATACGATAACATCACAGCTCGAGGACTTCATCTTGCTCTAATCGGTAATACCGTACAGAACAGACAAATGAGCAAGTAACTTTGGTTTATGTTAGTGAATAATAATAATAATAATAAAATTAATACATTTTTCATGGCCCGATTGACGATAACTTCCCCTGCTGGAGTGAGTAATGAGTGATAATCCCTTTGAGTACTTATCATGAAGTAAAAGCTGCTGACTTTGACCTAATTAAAGTGAACACCCCATGGCGTCACGAGATGACCTCGCAGAATAAGGTAGAATACCTCAAGACCTTGCGGTAGGCACTCGCGGAATAAAAGAGGATCTCAAAACCACGCAAGATTAGTTTGCGGAATAAGATAGAAGACCTCGTGAGAGGATCTCGCGGAATAAAAATAGAACACCTTACGACCTCGCGAGAGGGCTCGCGATATAAGATAGACTTGCGAAGAACTTTGCGATTCTAGCTCGCGGAACAAGATACAATACATCCAAATCACGTGAGATGATCTCGCAAAATGAAATATTACACCTAAAGACCCTCGCAAGATGAGCCCACAGAATAAGATAGAATACTTTCATGCCACGCAAGATGAGCTCGCAGAATAAAATATTACACCAAAAGACCCTCGTGAGATGAACGGGCGGAATAAGACAGTATACTTCCAGATCACGCGAGATGAACTCACAAAATAAAATAGAACTCATTGGAGCCTCGTGAGATGAATTCGTGGAATAAGTTAGAATATTTTTAGATCACGCGAGATGGGCTCGCGGAATAAGATAGAACACCTTGAAGCCTCGCGAGATGAGCTCGCAGAATATGTTAGAATACTTCTAGATCACACGAGATGGGCTCCGTAATAAGATAGAACACCTTGAAGCCTCACGAGATGAGCTCGTAGAATAAGATAGAATACTTCTAGATCACGTGAGATGCGCTCGCGGGATAAAGATAAAACATCTTGAAGCCTCGCAAAAGAGCTCGCGGAATAAGTTAGAATATTTCCAAATCACGCGAGATGGGGTCGCGAAATAAGATAGAACACTTTGGAGCCTCGAGAGACGAGCTCGCGGAATAAGATAGAACACCTTGAAGCCTCACGAGACGAGCTCGCGAAATAAGATAGAATACTTCCATATCACGTGAGATGAGCTTGTGGGATAAGATAGAACACCTTGAAGTCTCGCGAGATGAGCTTGCGGAATAAGTTAGAATATTTCCAAATCATGTGAGATGGGCTCGCGGAATAAGATAGAACACCTTAGAGACTCGCAAGATGAGCTCGCGGAATAAGTTAGAATATTTCCAGATCACGCGAGATGGGCTCGTAAAATAAGATAGAACACCTTGAAGCCTCGCGAGATGAGCTCACAGAATAAGATAAAATACTCAGATCACGCGAGATGGACTCGCAGAATAAGAAAGAACTCCTTGAAGCCTCTCAAGATGAGCTCGCGGAATAAGATAGAATACTTTTGGATCACGCGAGATGGGCTCGCAGAATAAAAGAGAATACCATATTGTTGAAGAAGATACCTCATGAGTGTAAGCTCACAGAACTTAAAAGAATACCATAGTTGTTGATGCAAATACATCGCGGGTTTAAAGAGAACACCATAATTGATGAAGCAAAAACCTCGCAAGTATGGACTCGCGGAATTAAAGAGATCATCATAGTTGCTTAAGCTGGACCACGCGAGTAGGAACTCACAAGATTAAAAAGAGCACCATGATTGCTGAATGGAGGGCTTCACGAGTATGAACTTGCGGATTTAAAGAAAGAGCTGTGGTTGTTGTCACAAAAACCTAGCGAGTATTTCCTCGCGGAACTAAATAGAACATCACTATCACCGAGCCGAGAGACTTAGTTGGTACAACGATGACCTAAACATGTATAAGCTCACCGAATATAGAAGAATACCATGTAGCTGAAGTGATGACCTCGCAAGAGTGGGGGCTCGCGGAATATAAAATATGACCATACGGTGGAGACGATGATCTCGCAAGTATAAAATTTATAGTAAGACCATGTAGTTGAGACGATTACCTATCGAGTATAAGTTCACAGAATATCTGTGAATCCCCAACAAGCACGAGCTTGCAGAACATATGCTTGGCCAGAAACCTATCATGTGGACCCCTATGTGACGACGACCATTGTGGTCGAAATGTTCGAGCCAACGCTGTTGACAAATTACATGGTCGCACTCATGGGTTTTACCAAAGCACTCATGAGCATTAATTTGTACTATGAAGAAGAGTGTTAGCACTAAAAAGGGGGAAAATGCGGGTGAAGCAAGTAGCCCCAGAAAAATGCCTGATCAGCGAACGAGGGTCAAGGGAGCAGCGTGTGAAATTTTTTATTTTTCTCACGCCAATTCGACCAGATTTCTGCTCGCCAGGCCATGAAATCGCCCATATTTGGGCTTGATTTCATCTCGCCTGAACTTCAGAATCCATAGTTGAGGTCACTTACCTAGGGTTGACTTGCATCTTGCTGTACTAGACCATATGCGCTGCGAGTAGCCAGTATGCAAGTAGGACGCAGGTGCATAAATACCTGCGAGTAGGGTGCATGCGGGTAGAATAAAAGAATTGGAACTCCCCTTAGTTAGAGCTTGCCTTGCTGAAACTTGCATGCACTAGAGCTCGTCTTTGCTGAAACTCGCCTACAAAGGAGTTCGCTTCTGTTGGTACTTACCCAGCTTGATCCCACCTCTGTTGGAACTCGCCCAACTAGGGCTCAGCTAGTCTTGAGCTCGCCTCGCTAGAGCTCCGCTAGAACTCACCTAGGTTGAACTCGCCTAGCATCCTTCTCATCTTGGTTCGACGTGAGGTCTCGTACTAAAGTTTCTTTCTAGGATCAACGTCCACGCTCACCGCACCAAAATATTGGAACCAAGAAAATCGATCCCTGCTGTTCAGACCTGGGGGATCAAAGCTTCCTGATTTAGTGATTGTCTCATGGGAGACTTGGAGATAATAAGGTGGCAAATCAAAGGAATAACTCCGGACTGCCTACAAATAAGACCCGCGGGCGGCAGCGAGGAGGTCCCTCCACACACCCGGAAGTTTATATGAACTTCACCTCCTAAAGCCATTGCTGAGCTCGGCACAAGTGATACTGACTGTGAACTCGCCCCTCATAGGGGGGGGGGGTGAAGGTCCCTTAGACTTGTGCCTTCGGGTCCTATTTATAGGCAAACTCCAATCCAGGAGCAAAATAGTCTTTTTGGGCTGCGGATGGGCTCGCGAATGCCTAGAATGGCGAGGTTGCTCGCCACGAAACTGATTTGAAGAGGTTGCATTGCAATGATCCAATCACCTGGTCGGCTCGAGCCTGCCCTCCCTTATGTGCAAGTTGCTCAGGACTCGGCAAATTGGGGTTGTACACTAGCCTCTGCGATTTTCCCTAAGATTGTCCGTTTTGAAGTCTCCCTAATCACCGCCTCTACTTCGCCAGTCAAAAAAATCACCGCATATGCTTTGTTGGACTAAAATTGTTGATAAAAAAATGACTGAGTATTTAGTCTTGATGCGGTCTGCTCAATGCCCCCGGTAGAACGGGCTTCTTGGACCGTCTTAGTCCGTTGAACGACCGAACAGGCAAATAACCAAAAATTCAAAGAGAATCGGACTTGATTACGTTGAAAACCCGCAATCAGGGTGAAAAACACGCTGTCGATTCACTGTCGACCTAACTTCCACTATCATAGATTCTTTTATAAGGGTGTTTCGATAAAGATGAGGATGATAGGCCGATCCCCATTACACGTTTGAAGATGAGAGAGTTTAGAGCGGGTCGGAGTGCTGCGGGCCTTCACTATGCTTCTAGGCTCTGAGTACTCCTCCTGGAACCTTGAGCGTTCGACCACATGTGGATAGATTGTGTAAGACCCCCTCCCCCAACCCTTGCTCGGGTCGGGTCGAAGACGGGCCTTACTGCCCAAGGCATCCACCCAGTGCTTTCCGAGTTGACCGGACCTACTCCACCAAGTACCAGTTGGCTGCCTTGTACTGCATGAATCACAAACATACACATCACATCACATATATACAGAAGAAATAACAGAAAGCCAATTATATATATAGGCACACACACACACACATATGTATATATCATAGTAAAAGCATAGGTCGTAGCCACTATTTATATATGCGTGCCCGTGGGCACCAAAATATCTACGACTAGAACTCTCTCTCTTTCTCTCATGCCTCATGCTCTAGAAACTCATGTCTCGGAAGTCTGGCGATGACGGGGGTGCCTCTGCTCGGTAGTCATATCTGATGATGCATTGTCATGCGGCAAATAGACTTTGTGGTGGCCCGTCTTATTAAAATCGAAAATTTGGTCTCTGTGGAATTCGCCCATGGGGAACGGGTGACTGCACACCTACTTCTCTCCTGCAAGCCAAACAACAAAGGAAAAGAAAAGAGAACTGACCCAAGGGCTCGGCATGGAGGTCCCACTACACACCCGAAAGATCTTAGAGCACTTCCCCTCCTTAGCCAAAAGCCGAGCTAAGGATACCTCAGAAAGCTCTAGTAGACTGGGAGACAAGTGAGCATGCCTTCTGAGGTACCCCTTGGATCCTATTTATAGATTTCTGAAAACTTCTTGGAAATAGCCAACGTCCGTTGTTCTGAATAGCTATGTGCAGCCCAACTGGGTCTGCCAACAACGTAACTCCGCTGTTCTAACTGGCTATGGGCAGGCTAGCGGGGGCAAAATGGTAAAAATACATCATAGGATCACTGGGCGAGTGGTCCCTGAAAATCTCCACTCGCCCTTGGCGGCGAGTGTTCGATAGAGCTGGAACTCACCGCCTCCTCCCCGCCTTTGGCGAGTACTGGCCCGGCTAGCCCTACTCGCCTGCTACCTACCGAGCTCCCTAGGGCGAGTGAGAGCCGATCTGCCCCACTCGCCCCTCAAACGGTCCGCCCCAATTGGGCAAGCCGGACTGCTAAGCTCTAGTCGAACTGCTCCCCCAGTTGCCGACTGCTCTATTCCATCCCACCTGGGCGAGCTGACAGATGTCGAGGTGTCACTCAACGTCAAGAATGAAAAGCGTTGAAAGAGCTCACCTCACTCAAAACTGAGGCAGAAGGCGTTCAGTGGGCTCGCCTCACTTGATGCCTAGGCTGAAGGCATTGAGTGAGCTCTCCTCACTCGATGCCTCCTCACTCGATGCCTAGGCTGAAGGAATTGAGTGAGCTCGCCTCACTTGACGCCTAGGCTGAAGGCGTTGAGTTAGCTCACCTCACTCGACACTGAGGCTGAGGACGCCGAGTGAACTCGACTCACGAGGCCCGGCTTGCCTGGGTCTTGAGCTGGACTTGGCCGGTCTGGCTCCTGCCAATCCCACTCGCCGGATATGGGGTTGTACATAATCCCCGCTCTTTGCGAGGTTGGCACAAACTCGGAAAGAAACATCCAACCCCATAGGATTCGGCGAGTGCGGAAGGAGTCGGGGGGAATCTTTGGTGTGGTTCACCAGTGGCTTTATATATACGCCTGCGTACCTGGGTGACCTTTGTCATTCCCTTTGTTCTAAATTGCTGAGATGCATATCCCCAAGGAGATAAAAGAGAGGCTTGTCAGAGCTCGCGAGATCTCCTCTACTCGCGTTGCCAGCCTGACCGCGGTTCCCTACAGCACCCCATAGAGCTGTCCTGCAGGGCCCAATCCAGCCAAGAGGGTGAAACCGTTTCCCCAAGCGGCCGAGCCCATCTTCAATGACATGAAATCCACTCTGGAGCAAGGGGTCGGCTCCTCTACTCTCCCTCCTACTATAAAGGAGAAAAATATCGTCGATCTTTGCACCGACCCGGACAGCCAGTGGGATGACGATGAGTCTTCCTCTCTGCGAGTCAAGACCTCCCTCGGCGATTCGCGACTTAAAACTCCAGAGAACCGCCCGCGAGACCCATCACCCCCCTTCGGGACCCTGGGTCTATACTCGTAAAGGCTGGTGTCACCAGCTCGCATCCCCCCGCAACAGCAACTTCCTGTCGGGACTGCGGGGGGGGGGGGGAGGCGTTGAATCCATCCCCGTGTTGGGCTTCAACCTCCTCCCGCCAAGGACACACCGTCCGGGCCGCGACAAGAATATGATCCTACCCCCACCCTGCACTTTCTTGGAGGCGCCGAGATCATCATGTAAGCTGACATTTAGCGGTTCTTATCTCATAGTTTTCTTGGGGTACTCGCCTTTCATACTGATGTTCAACTGTCTTTGCAGCTCTTCGTAGTCAATCTGAGGCTGACGAATCTTCGGGTCCAACCCGCTACTCGCCCCTCCCTTCCCCAAGCTCGTTAGACTCCTTTATAGGTTCTGAAGTGGAGAACGACGAGCTGATGAGGAGGGGGATCGGGCTCTTTAAGAAGCTGGTGCACGGGCTACGCAAGGTGCAGGAGTACAATGAGGCGTTGCAGCGCGACTATGTGTGGCTCGGTGTCGAGGTGAGGGGCAACCCGACAGGTAAGGTGATGCCCCTTCTCGGCTCCTTAACGAGATTGATGAGAGCCTCCAGACCGCCCAGAGGAATGTGGGGAGGATTCATGAGATCCATAACTCGCGGCGACCTGTAGGGAAGGAGACGCGAGGCCGGGGTAGATAGAAACGACTCCCTTACTGAGCCTACTGGCACTCGTCTCTTGCCCCCTCAGCTCGTGCATATTGAACTTATTCCTTTTCCTTCTTCTGCACTTGATTTCTTTGAATTATCTACTCCACCTGCTCTGTAATAACTTAGAATATTTTTGGATTTCAATGCTCGCAATTCGAATATACTATCTTTTAGGTTCAGTTCGGCATGCGATGGGACAGGTCTCAGAAGTCGGCGAGCTGGGGTTGGCGAGCTAAGTCAGGCAAGCTGGATTGATCGGTCGGCTCGGCCCTAGACTTTCTTTTCTATAAATAGGCCCCCTCACCAACCCCGGTCCATCACCTTTATTTCTTTCATACCCCCTCTCCTCGCTTTCTCTCTTACCCGTACTCGCGCCTTAACCTTCCTACGAGCATGGGTAAGACTAACCCGACACTGACGGCCGCTCCAAATATGCTCAACACTTCGCCGACTTCTGCTTCTTCGAGGGGAATATAACTGAGGGGGAGTTCGCGGAGTTCATTACCGACTACGTGCCCCCAAGCTTTGAGGCGCGCCGGCCCAGGGAGGGAGAGTCCATCAACACATTTTACCCTGACGAGCTCACCTTCCCCATCTCACATTTCGAGGTGGGGTTGCGCCTACCGCTCTGGCCGGAGGTCTGCCAGATCCTAAAATACTATGGCGCGGTGCCCGTGCAGCTCAACTCGAACGCCATCACCATGATAGTGGCGTTCGCGTGCTTCCTCCACAGGGAGCGAATAGAGTTCAACCTGGCTATCTTCAGGAAACTCTTTACCTACAAGGCGACTCCAAATGACGTGGCCTACTTCAGGGGCTCCTTCATCAAAGTTAGTGAGATCGCGAACAAACATCACAACTGGATGACCAAGATCATCTTCATCAAGGGAGATCTCACCAATGTCCCCTACTCGCCCTAGCAGAAGGGAGAGGAGGTGTACCGACCCCCCGCCGTATCTGGCAACGATGCCGAGCTCCACAAATTTTTCCTTCACAAAGACTTCGAGGTCTCCTTCCTCCGAAGGGGCCTCGACTCGCTCCTCCCCGTCCATCCCGGCGAAGGTATACCTCTCACTTTTTCTTCTTGCCCAGCTCGCCGGATTAATAGAATTTTTACCAAGTTTTTCATGCAGGGGAGCGGCTGATTCCCGAGAACCCGCCCTTTACGGACTCGGGACTATTACCTGACCCACTCGCGCGCGAGAGGGCGGCCGCAGCCGCTTGTTTAGATGAGCTGGCTTCATCCAGACCTTCATCCAGCAAGAAGCGGCCTGATCCCGCAGGTTCAAGGTCGCCTCACCGTCAACCATTGCAAAAGAAGTTGAAGGCGGTGGCAGTTCCCCGAGCGAGGCAACAATAACAACCAAAAGCAAAGTACATTAGCTCGCCCGAAACCACCCCGGATTGATCGCCGGAGAGCATGCTGAAGGAGACAGTAGACAAAGGGCAAGAGGGTGGCGAGTCCTCTACTCCCTCTGCTGCGAAGAAGGTGGCCCGCGAGCCGAGCGCGCCGAAGAGTCACCCCCTCTTCGGCTTCGGGGGAAGGTGGAAAGACTCGGTCGGCGAGCCTATGGTTCAGTGGGATGAGCTAGCCCACCGAGTCTCCATCTCCACCCTCCAGCCTTCCCGGTCAGACCGCCAGCTCTCTACCGGTCACGCCTACGTGCTGGGCTTCGGCCTCTATGGTAGCAAGGATGCTGAGGCATATAAGGGCATGACTGATGACGACGCTCTTTGCCAAGGCCGCGACGCTTCTTCGTCAACGCCGTGACGCTCCTTCGCCAACGCCGCTTCATATTTTGCACAACGTCTGCCGGCACTATTTTAAATAAAATATATAATTATAAATTATAATTATAATTATATATTTTATTATTTATCTTTTATCATTTATAGCAATTTCTATTTAAGCAATGTTTTAATTTAAACAATCTTATTATTATATTTTTATTCTTGTAATTATGATGGATACTTATAACCATCATATATTTGCTTCCATTTTTCATGCATTTTTATTTTGGAATTGTTTTTATTTTGTTCTAAATATATATGGAGGAGATTGAGTGGTGTAAGGCTATATATAGCCATGTTTTGTTTGATTAAGTATTGAAAGAATGAAAATTTGAAAAAACCTAAAGATTCTTGAGAGAAATTTCCTCCCCCCCCCTCTTTGGCAAATTTCAGCCAACCCCTCTCTCCCTCTCTTTACCTTGGCCGTCGGCCAACCCCTCCCCTTTCTTCTCAATCTCGGCTACCTCTTTTCTCCCTTCTCCTCCTCCTCCTCCTCAATATTCTCCCTCACCTCCACCACCCCAACCCAAGCCCACTTTTACTTCCCCAAAAATATATCGGCCTCCCTTTTCCCTCCAAGCCGCCGGCCATGACCACCCCCTTAGGGCTCGGCCAAGTCCAAAGCTGCCACCTCCTCTTCCTCTTTAATCTCTCTCGGCCACCTCCTCTCTTTCCTCCCCCTAGGCAATATTCAGCTTTCTCCTCCCTCTCCCCTTTCTTAGTTTTCTTATCCCTCCTTCATATCTTCCTCTTCCTCTAGCAACCCGAGCCCTCCTCTTCCTCTACGAAGAAAACCGACCCCTTCCACCCAACAAGCCAAAACCGGCCTCCTCCCTTCATCACAATCCGAGCCCCCCACACCTCCTCCCCATATAACTGTTGGACATTTTCAAGAAAATCTCTCTTGTAAACCATGGGCCTGCATCAATTTGGTATCAGAGGGAGGTTCATGTCAATTTTCTAATTGGCACCCTCCACCTTTTATCGCCAGACTTGCCCCAATGTTGCTGCTTTCTTCTGACTGTTCCCCCCTCACGGGCCACTCATCGGAGATGAGTGATTTTAAGTGTGGGAGAATTGATGACGACGCTCTTTGCCAAGGCCGCGACGCTTCTTCGTCAACGCCGTGACGCTCCTTCGCCAACGCCGCTTCATATTTTGCACAACGTCTGCCGGCACTATTTTAAATAAAATATATAATTATAAATTATAATTATAATTATATATTTTATTATTTATCTTTTATCATTTATAGCAATTTCTATTTAAGCAATGTTTTAATTTAAACAATCTTATTATTATATTTTTATTCTTGTAATTATGATGGATACTTATAACCATCATATATTTGCTTCCATTTTTCATGCATTTTTATTTTGGAATTGTTTTTATTTTGTTCTAAATATATATGGAGGAGATTGAGTGGTGTAAGGCTATATATAGCCATGTTTTGTTTGATTAAGTATTGAAAGAATGAAAATTTGAAAAAACCTAAAGATTCTTGAGAGAACTTTCCTCCCCCCCCTCTTTGGAAAATTTCGGCCAACCCCTCTCTCCCTCTCTTTACCTTGGCCGTCGGCCAACCCCTCCCCTTTCTTCTTAATCTCGGCTACCTCTTTTCTCCCTTCTCCTCCTCCTCCTCCTCAATATTCTCCCTCACCTCCACCACCCCAACCCAAGCCCACTTTTACTTCCCCAAAAATATATCGGCCTCCCTTTTCCCTCCAAGCCACCGGCCACGACCACCCCCTTAGGGCTCGGCCAAGTCCAAAGCTGCCACCTCCTCTTCCTCTTTAATCTCTCTCGGCCACCTCCTCTCTTTCCTCCCCCTAGGCAATATTCAGCTTTCTCCTCCCTCTCCCCTTTCTTAGTTTTCTTATCCCTCCTTCATATCTTCCTCTTCCTCTAGCAACCCGAGCCCTCCTCTTCCTCTACGAAGAAAACCGACCCCTTCCACCCAACAAGCCAAAACCGGCCTCCTCCCTTCATCACAATCCGAGCCCCCCACACCTCCTCCCCATATAACTGTTGGACATTTTCAAGAAAATCTCTCTTGTAAACCATGGGCCTGCATCAATGACCCTTCGCCAACTAGGCCATGAGGGCTTGCAAGCCCACCTGCGGGCCCTAGAGCTGCACCACATGATGGTCTTCCACGGATTCAACCTCAGCCACCTCCTGCAGAAGGCTGAGCATAAGCGCGACGTCGCCCAGGACAAGGTTGTCGACCTGGAGAGACAGCTCGACATTGCCGAGGACTTATTTGCCAAATCCGTCAGCGGGTTAGTAAGTACTGGGCACCTCCTTCTCTTTTTACTTGAGATTTTTCGCATTTCTTGCAATAGATTTGCTTACCCTTTTGTTTTACAGGATGCTGAGGGCGCTAGCAAGCTGCGGGCTCGTGCCATAGAGCTAGAGGAAGAAAACACCCAGCTGCATGCCCACGCCGCCGAGCCGGAAGTTCGCGCTGCCAGGCTAGAGGCGGACAATGAAAGTATAATAACCGGATCAAAGGGCTCGACAACGAGATCATACGCCAGGCGGACGCCTTCCTCACCCAGGGTGGCAGCAAGCCACCCTTCCCGTACAGGAGGCTGAGGACCTTCGGCAGGGCCAAGGTTGCTTAACAGCTGTGGATCAACTCGATTGAGACCGCCGAATGCACCCTGCATATTATGAAGGACACAGGGGTGCTGGTGGAGGGATGTGAGGAGATCATGGCCCGGGACTTCATGCTGAGCCTGTTCCCGTCCACGCCGCCCAGCGAGAAGGAGGATAGCTTTGACCTGCTCTTCAGGAAAGGCTTCAAAGATGATCCATCCGGAGGAGTGGGAAAAGACCGCCAGTCTGGGGGGAGGCGAGAGCTGACACGCACCCCTTTTTTTATTTTTTCTGTATAATCCTTTCCCCCTCCTTTTTGTAACCTCGCTTAGGCGAGCTCCCTTTTTGTAACAAAATTATAGTTAATGCAAAACTGATTTTTCAATCTTCTTTTTCTTGAATCTTCTTACTGTGATGCGTTCGCATGCGAGATTTCCCCATTGAGTGATCTCGCTATGATAGAGCTTGCCGCTGGAATGGACGTTAGGACTCATACCTGTAAATAGACCTTGAGAGCTCGTCCACCTTAGGCAATCCGGAGGTGGGCCACTCGCCGCGCTGGGCTCGCCACCTCCCAGTTCATGCAGGCCTTTCTTGCCATTGTCAAACAAAACCAAGAAAATTTTGCAAGTAAAACCTGAAGGGGGTGGAATGCATCCCCGAAGCTCGCCCTCCTCGCCGCATGCCGAGGACTCGGCTCGCCATCCCTCTGCCGAGCTGAACCCGCGAGCCCTGACTCGCTTGTGAGGACTTTCTCTCCCCTATCCTTAGGGAAAAGGCCAATCTTTTTCAAGTAACATCCGAAGAGGGTAGGACTCCCTCGAGTGACATCCAGCCCTGCCAGCTAGGTGAGAGCCTGACAGCGGGATCTGCTCGGGGTTTGGGTAGACTCTCTCGAGTGATATCCAGCCCTGCCATCTAGATGAGAGCCTGACAGTGGGATCTGCTCGGGGTCTGGGTAGACTCTCTTGAGTGACATCCATCCATGCCAGCTAGATGAGATCCTGACAGTGGGATCTGCTCGGGGTCTGGGTAGACTCTCTCGAGTGACATCCAGCTCTACCAGCTAGATGAGAGCCTGGCAGCGGGATCTGCTCGAGGTATGGGTACTCTCTCGAGTGACATCCAGCCATGCCAGCTAGATGAGAGCCTGGCCACGGGATCTGCTCGGGGTCTGGGTAGACTCTTTCGAGTGACATCCAGCCCTTCCTGCTAGATAAGAGCCTGGCAGCGGGATATGCTCGGGGTCTGGGTAGAATCTCTCAAGTGGCATCCAGCCCTGCCAGCTAGATGAGAGCATGGCAGCGGGATCTGCTCTGGGTCTGGGTAGACTCTCTCGAGTGATATCCAGCCCTGCCAGCTTGATGAGAGCCTGGCAGCGGGATCTGCTCGGGGTCTGGGTAGACTCTCTCGAATGATATCCAGCCCTGCCAGCTAGATAAGAGCCTGGCAGCGGGATTTGCTCGGGGTCTGGGTAGACTCTTTCGAGTGACATCAAGCCCTGTCAGCTAGATGAGAGTCTGGAAACGGTATCTGCTCGGGGTCTGGGTAGACTCCCTTGAGTGACATCCATCCCTACCAGCTAGATGAGATCCTGACAGCGGGATCTGCTCGGGGTCTGGGTAAACTCTCTCGAGTGACATCCAGCCCTACCAGCTAGATGAGATCCTGACAGCGGGATCTGCTCGGGTTCTGGGTAGACTCTCTCGGGTGACATCCAACCCTGCCAGCTAGATGAGAGCCTGCCAACGGGATCTGCTTGGGGTCTGGGTAGACTCTCTCGAGTGACATCTAGCTCTGCCAACTAGACGAGATCCTGGCAGCGAGATCTTCTTGGGGTATGGGTAGACTCTCTCGAGTGACATCCAGCCCTGCCAGCTAGATGAGAGCCTGGCAGCGGGATCTGCTCGGGGCCTGGGTAGACTCTCTCGAGTGACATCCAGCCTTGTCAGCTAGATGAAAGCCTGGCAGCGGGATCTGCTCGGGGTTTGGGTAGTGAATTCTTTACTTGCTCATGTGAATTACTATAGAAGAAGATTTGAATAACAAGAGGCTTCACTAAAAAAAGTACATCACTTACATGGCTCATGGGTAAAAATGCTTCAAGTCATCACTACTCCAGGTGAGACTCAGGATCTCGCCCTCCATATTAGGGAGGTGATACCCTCCTGATTTCAACACTTCTTTTACAATGTATGGACCCTCTCAGTTGGGGTTGAGCTTTCCCATGGGGGCTGATCTTCCTACCGCATCCACCTTTTTTAGGACCAAGTCCCCTTCCGCAAACTGTTTGACCATGTCGTGCTTGTCGAAGTTTTTACCCATTCTTCTTTTTTACTTCTTCTTGTCGGATGGCAGAGAGATCACGTAGCTCCTCCACCATGTCAAGGGAGAGCCGTAGTTCTTCTTCGTTTTCAACCCGCCATTCTTCTCTGCCCTCCTCCACCTCAACCACCTGAGGCGTCCGGACCTCGAACTCTACTGGGAGTACTGCCTCGCATTCGTGGGAGAGCTTGAAGGGGTCTCCCCTGTGGCCGTGTTAGGAGTGGTTCTCAGGGCCCAAAGAACTGAGGGAAGCTTCTCCACCCAGCTACCCTTCAAGTTTTTAACTTTTTTCTTCAGGAGGTTCACTATGATTTTGTTTTCCACCTCCACCTACCCATTGCTCCTAGGGTGATGGACCGAGGCAAAACTGAGATCAATCCCGAGCTGCCCGCAGAAGCTGATGAACTCGGCGCTGACAAGCTGAGGTCTGTTGTCTATGACAATGGCTTGCGGCAACCCGTGCTGGCAGATGATCTCTCCTCACACAAAATTCCTGATAACCTGGGAGGTCACCTTAGCCATCGCCTTCACCTCCAACCACTTAGAGAAATAGTCTATCATGACAAGTAGGAACCTCCTCTGCCCGCTGGCCTGGGGGAAAGGCCCTACCAAGTCCATTCCACAGATGGTGAAGGGCCAGTGGGCCATGATACTTCTGAGGTGCTGGGCCGGTTATAGTTGGAGGGGGCAAACAACTGGCACTTGTGGCACTTCTTCATAAATTCCGCCGCGTCGTGGCCCAAGGTAGGCCAGAAATACCCTTGTCTGACAATCCTTCCTTCCAGGGTCCGAATCCCGGAGTGACTCCCACACTCCCCAGAGTGGACCTCCTCCAAGATCCTCTGGACCTCCCTATTGGCCACGCAACGTGTCAACATCCCCGAGAGGGTCTTTCGGTATAGCTTTCCATCGCGGATGAGATAGTACGCTGACTTGTACTTGAATTTCCTTTTATCCATCCCCTCCAGATACTCCCCTGTGGAAAGGAAGGTTGTGAATGGGTCCATCCATGAGGGGTGTTGATCCACCTCCATCAGCTCTCCCTCTTCAATAGAAGGGAGGAATAGGTCAGTGATGGTACCCCCCCACCTGGGGACCATGCTTTGCCAGTTGGTCCACCTGCTTGTTCTCCTCCCTGGGCACGTGTCAGATGGAGAAGGTTTGGAATATGTCGATGACTCCCTTCACCTTTGCTAAATATAACCGGAGGGTAGGCTCCCTTGCCTAAAACTCCCCTTTGGTCTGGGAAGACACAGCCATTGAGTCGGTGAGGACCTCCACGTCAAGTACCCCCAGCTCCCTGGCCAGGCGTAATCCTGCAATTACGACCTCATATTCGGCCTGGTTGTTAGTGATGGGAAAGTGCACCACCACCGTTTGTTCGATTCTTGTTCACTAGGGGCTTTCTAAGATTACTCCCACCCCAATGGAATGCCTCCCCAAAGCTCCATCTACCTTCACCTTCAATTGAACTGATTGAGTGAGTTCTTCCTCCGCCACCTCGACCACATAGTCGGCCATCGCTTGGGCCTTGATCGATAGGCATGGAACAAAGGAGATATCGAACTCACTTAGTTTCATCGACCACTTAGCCAACCTGCCTGAATGCTCTACCCCCTCGAAGATGTTGTAGAGGGGGTGGTCAGTCACCACTCGGATTGAGTGCGCCTGGAAGTAGGGTCGGAGCCTTCAAGCCGAGATGACTAGAGCGAAGGCTAGATTTTCCAAGATGGGGTATCAAAGCTCTGCTTTTCTCAGGACCAGGATCACATAATAGATGGGAAACTGCTTCTTCCCCTCTTCCCGAACCAGGACGGCGCTCAAGGCTTTCGCTCCAACCTCAAGATATAAAGACAGGTCCTCCCCCTCCTTCGGCCCTTGGAGCATGGGGGCCTGAGTCGACTGCCTCTTCAAGGCCTGGAATGCCTCCTCGCATTCCCTAGTCCACTCAAACTTTTTGCCTCCCCTTAACGCTTTGAAGAAGGGAGATAACTTCTACCTAGCCCGGGAAAGGAACCTGCTCAACCCTGCCAGCTTCCCTATCAACCGCTGCACCTCTTTAGAATTCCGAGGCAATCCCAACTCCATGATCGCTCGGACCTTGTCAGGATTTGGCTCCACCCCCGCGGGGGTGAGAAGGTATCCTAGGAACTTGCCCTTGCTGCCCCCGAAGACACACTTCAAGGGGTTCAGCCTCATCTTGTACTTGCGCCGGGTGGTGAAGGTTCTCTCTAGGTCCCGGATGTGAGATTCTCTGTCTCGACACTTGATCATGAGGTCATCTACATACACCTCCAGGTTCCTCCCCTTCTATTCTTATAAGACCCTATCCATCATCTTCTGATACGTGGCCCTTACATTTTTCAGCCCAAAGGGCATCATTTTGTAGCAGTAATACCCATCCCCTGTGATGAAGGAGACATCTTTGATGTCAGGAGGGTGCATTCTAATCTAGTGGTAACTTGAAAAGACATCTAAAAAGCTCATTACAAAAAAACTGATGACTGAGTCAACTAGCGCATCGATCCGAGGCAAGGGATAACAGTCCTTAAGACATGATTTATTAAGTAATAAAAAATCAACACACATACGCCACCGGCCGTCTCCTTTTTTAACCATTACTACATTGGAGACCAAGCTAGGGTATTGTATTTCAGATACAAAGCCAGCCTTGAGAAGCTTGGCCACCTCATCCCTAATGGGCTCAGCCAGCTTGTCCGCGATGGACCTCTTCTTCTGCAGGATGGGACGAGCTTCTGGGTCTAGGTTGAGGCGGTGGAAGACGACGTTCGCATCGATCCCTGGCATCTCCATGGCGCTCTAGGCGAATATATAAACATTCTTTCGGATGCACTCCAGCATCCTACCTTGGTCCTCCGGGGTCAGCCCCCCGCTGATGCGAACCTTCTCCACCCTGCCTCCAAGGGTGAGAATCTCCATCTCCAATACCTCCTCTGCAACCTCCGGCCTGGACTGCTCACCCCATTTTTCAACGTCTCCTTCCTCGGGGATAAGGACCTTCTCCTCATCTTCCTCCACGGCCATTGCCTCGATCGGCTCCTGGGCTTTCTTCTCCACCTTCACCCGGGTGCGGTTCTCCTCTACCTCCATCTCCACTCCTGCCTCTTATTCCGCCTCCTCGATCTCCTCGCCCCCTCTTGCCAAGAAATATAGTTCACGATAGTGATGTAGCATTCCCTCGCCACCTTGGGGTCTCCCCGGACCAAGACCTGGATCCCCTCAGCACTGAACTTCAGGCATTGGTGGAAGGACGAGGGGACACAGCAGAAGGCGCTAATGAGGGGTCGCCCGAAGATGGCATTGTAGCTGCCGGGGGCATCCACGATGACGAACCTGCAATTGCAGGACTGCCCCCCAGAGTAATATAGAGTTCCACTCCTCCATCAACCTCCTTCCTCTCCCCTGAGAACCCAAACAAAGGTCCATCCGAGGCCAACACCTACTTGGCCTCCACCTTCATCGCGTCCAACGCCTTCTTGAAGATGACGTTGACTGAACTCCCATTGTCGATGAGAATCCGGGAGATGGTGAAGTTCTCGACCGCTGTCTGGATGACTAGCGCGTCACAGAAGGGGTCCTCCTGGTCTGGCATGTCCTTCCGTGAGAAGGTGATCTTCTCCTCTGGGGTGGGGTTTGGGATGTGGATCCAATGCTCCGGCGGTACATGGTGTGGAGAATTGCCTTCCGGGAAGCCTAGACCCCCCCCCCATGGATCACTCTGATCCCACCCCAGGCCCCAACTTCGGCCCGGTCCTCACACCTGTACTCCTCTTCCTGAGGTAGGACTTCTTCGATCCGCACTCCCTGGCGGTCTTGTTGTTGTTGTTGCTCCCTATTTCCTCTCATCTCGAGGAACTCCGGGCACATGGCAGTAGCGTGCCACTCCTCTTGGTGGAAGTCACAGTAGGCAACTCCACCCTAACTTCTTTTCTCCTCCTCTGTGCAGCTCTCCTCCTCTCCCCCAGGGTTATAACCATAGCCTGGTTTTCATCGGGGAGGGGAGGTCTCTGGCCCTGCCTCCAACCTGGAGGGTGGAATTGACCCTGGCCCCCCTGGAGGTTGTCTCCTCCATAGAAAACTCTCAGCGGCCCCTGGTCCTGTCACTCCTGCCTCCAACCTAGCTGACGATCCAGCTCCTTATGCCCCACCTGGGTTGTTGCTGTTGCGACATTTGCCGCTATTCCCTCTGTCGGGGCCCAGCTCTCCTCCTGACCTCTGCCACCTCTTGGCTCCTTCTCCTCCTCTGTGGCCCACCTGGCCAACTTCTGGGCAAACTCCGGGTTTGACCCCTCCCCATAGACTTCCCTTACCTCCCTCTCCATCAGTTCCTCATAGGATAGGGGCGGCACCATCTTCAGCTCCATTCTGAAGAAACCCTGTTGCAGCCCAAGGGCAAAGGCAATCATCAGGGTGTGCCCTGACATCTCTTGGACCTGGTTGACCTCCTCCTGGAACTGGTTGACATAACTCCCCAAGGTCTCATTCACCCCCTGCTTGATGTGGAACAGGGACTCCGACTCCTTATTCCTCCTCTTGGAGGTGGTGAAACTCAAAATGAACCCCCAGTGTAGGTCCTCGAAGCAGTAGATGGA
Organism: Platanthera zijinensis; assembly: GCA_039513925.1. NCBI lineage: Eukaryota > Viridiplantae > Streptophyta > Magnoliopsida > Asparagales > Orchidaceae > Platanthera > Platanthera zijinensis. The sequence continues at coordinate 95,650,220 of CM077097.1, forward strand.
GTTGGCCGGCAGCTGGTGGAACCACTCTCTCGCCGTCTCCTTGAGATTGATGGCGAAGAGCCTGCACTTGAACCCATATGACATCTATCGGATCGAGACCACATCCTCAAACCACTTAACGTGCTGGACCGGGTCTCCCTTCCCGGTGTAGTAAGACGTCTCCGGTTCCCTGAACCCCTTGGGAACTGGGGCAGAAGAAACCAACTCGTTGAAGGGGCTGCCTCCCCTTGTTGGGCGAGTCAGAGGGTATCGCACCCCCATCTCACCGAACTGGCCGCCGTTCGGTGAGCCCGGGAAGAGCACTCGTCCGGGGAGCTCGCATCCTCTCCCTTCCTCCATAACTTCCTTCCAAGCTCGCCGGTCGGGGGCGTCTTCGCCAAGGGCTGGGACCGTGAGTTCATGTGTTGCTGGAGTCGAGCACTCGGCACGCGCGCCGAGTGCGAACCTGACGAGGTCGAGCACCTCCTGCCTGAATTATTCGAACATCCCCACCGTGGAGAGAAGGGGAGGGGGTGGCGAGTCAGACCTATCCGAGCCTTGCCCTTCTGCTCCAATCATCTGGCTTGCTGAAGATTTTTTGTGCTGACCACACTCCACGCTCACCGCACAAAAATGTTGAAACCGAAAATTCGGTCTCTGTGGAATTCGCCCTTGGGGAAGGGGTGACCGCACACTTACTTCTCTCCTGCAAGCCAAACAACAAAGGAAAAGAAAAGGGAACTGACCCAAGGGCTCGACGTGGAGGTCCCACCACACACCCGGAAGATCTTAGAGCGCTTTCCCTCCTTAGCTAAAAGCCGAGCTAAGTCTACCTCAGAAAGCGCAAGAATACTGGGAGACAAGTGAGGATGCCTTCTGAGATACACCTTGAGTCCTATTTATATATTTCTGAAAACGGCCTACAAATAGCCAACATCCGCTGTTCTGAATAGCTATGTGCAGCCCAACTAGGCCTGCCAACAACGCAACTCCATTGTTCTAACTAGCTATGGGCAGACTAGCGGAGGCAAAATGGTAAAAATACATCATAGGATCACTGGGCAAGTGGTCCCTGAAAATCTCCACTCGCCCTGGGCGGCGAGTGTTCGACAGAGCTGGAACTCGCCGCCTCCTCCCTGCCTTTGGCGAGTACGGGCTCGGCTAGCCCTACTAGCATGCTACCTGTCAAGCTCCCTAGGGTGAGTGCGAGCCGATCTGCCCCACTCGCCCCTCAAACCATCCGCCCCACTTGGGCAAGCCGGACTGCTAAGCTTTGGTCGACCTGCTCCCCCAGTTGCTGATTGCTCTATTCCATCCCACCTGGGCACAAGCCGGCAGATGTTGAGATGTCACTCAATGTAAAGAATGAAAAGCGTTGACAAAGCTCACCTCACTCAACGTCGAGGCGAAAGGCATTGAGTGGGCTCGCCTCACTCGACGCCTAGGCTGAAGGCGTTGAGTGAGCTCGCCTCACTCGACGTCGCCTCACTCGATGCCGAGGCTGAGGGCGTCGAGTGGACTCGACTCCAGGGGCCTGGCTCGCCTGGGTCTTGGGATGGACTTGGCCGATCTGGCTCCTACCGATCCCACTCGCCGGATATGGGGTTGTACACGTCTCCAGTGAAGGAATATTTAAATAACAATTATTCATAATGCTAAGTGGAAACACATCTCCTCCCTGGATCCATATTTTATGGACGAGCCTGCGCACCTAACAATAAGTGAATAGCCGAAGAAAGAGAGAGTTAGGAACAACATTTCGTTATAGTGCATTTTCATTTCATATACTGGGAGAAAATATCTGAAACAGTGCAACATAATATAACTAAAGAGGTAGAGGCATAAACATCAGTAAAAATATTCAGCACTTTACTAGCTATCACACAATTAACAGGTACTCGCAACCTGTAATCACACCGCAAGTATTCAAAATCTGCCAACACACTGTAAGTATTCAAATATGTGCACACCAAAGGTATTCAAACCAGCGCATGCACACAATGTCGGCATAGACTGGACCGCTTCTCTTCAAGCAGGATAGCGAACCCTGCGGGCCTCACCGATGTGGCTGTTAGTGATAGTGGCCAGTCTTGCCACTTCTGGGTGTGGTCGTACCATACTACCCAGTCTCCAGCGTATAACCAGGTGTACTCTTGGATGTGAGCGACATCTGGCTAATTCTGAAATTTTGGCCGAAAGTAGAGGAAAACCCAATAGGGAAAATGCAATGCCCGGTCACCCGTAGCACACATCTCCCTATTGCTATGAGTTGTAGACCTTCCCGCACCGGTATGAACGGTCTGTGGAAGTGACTGACACACCACTATTTACTGCAAGCAATTTACAAGCATTCAGTTTTAACTAATTTTGTTGGTACGCATTGGGTCTGTGATGGCCTGCCCTACTGGGCATCAATAATTCAAGCAAGAGGCCTTCTTAAGAAATGATTCTAAAATTTCGACATGGAATGCAACGAGCGTGGGAGCATGTTATTTGGGGCTGACTCTGGAGGAATATCTCGACTCTCATTACCCCCAACTAATGCTCTACTAAAATCAACTGCTCGTCAGAGCGAGACCCGTGCTTATAATGCTGAAATAGTAAATTGCAGTAATTCAAATGCGGTAATAAAATGCTGCTAGAATTAAGCTGCAGAAATGAAATGTTGAACTAAACGCACTGAAATAAAGTGCTGAAGTAAATTAGACCAGTACGAAACTGGAATATTACTGGACAGAGAGAACTGTACATAATACTAAAAGAAACTGGACTAGTACACGACTAGAGTAGTACTAAAAAGAAAACTGAACTGAAAGTACTGAAATGAACTGTACCAGTACAAGACTGGAGTAGTACTTAAAAAAAAGAACTGAACTGATAGTAATGAAAAGGAACTAGACCGGTACGAGACTAGAATAAAGAAAGTGCAATAAAAAGGGTTAGTGGTCCAATCACTCCATTCTCAAGAGGCTTCAGTTCCATCTCCATCATAGGAGAAACGTTTAGTTCCATCTCCGTTCATAGGAGGAATATTTAGTTCCATCTACGTTCATAGAAGGAATGTTCAATTCCATATCCATTCAAAGGAGAATATTCAGTTCTATCTCCGTTCATAGGAGTAATGTTTTGTTTCATCTTCGTTCATATGAGGAATGTTCAGTTCCATTTTTGTTCTTAGGACGCTTCTTTTGAGTTTCACCCATTATTAAAGTCTGATATTAGTTCAGTTGTGCCTCTTAAACACGGCTTAATCGAACCAGAGAAGTTTATTATGAGTTTCATATTTTATTATTTATTCAGGAATAGTAGCCAACTTAGTTTCTCAAGTCGGGCCAAATCCGAGCATTTTCATAGAAAGCTTGATTTTCCTCGAACATCAACCTCGAGAATCATTTCAAAATAACGGGAAAATTCCAACACCCGATTCGAGGTTGGGCATTGCTCTACTCATAGCTCGTAATCCTCGTCTCCCGATTCGCTCAAAACGCCCGAGAATTTCTTTAAAAAGGCGTTCAATAATTTGCAAAAATCCTCGAAACACTCCGAGCTAGAGATCTCGCTTCGATAATTCTCTTCATTTATTTATTTGAAACATAATTCTCAAATTAAAACATGATCGTGTGCCATGATTTCTTTTTCTAAAATATTTGAATGCATCAAATTCAAAGCACGACTTTAAGCTCCGAGAAATTAGAAAATCTTTAATTTTTACCTAAAAGTTTGCAAATTTTTATACATTATCAAAGAAGGTCTAATTTGAGCATAAAAATATTTCCAAAATTTTCTGATAAATTTTGGTAGTATAATTTGACAAAACAAATCTTATTTATGATTTTTAAGCCACCAAATTACTTTATAAAAAATTTCAAAAATTTGAGTAGATAGCCCTTATCAAGAGGAACAACTTTTAAGTTCAAAGATTTTTCCCAAGAGCCTAAATTCTCTTCAAAAAATCATCAATTTTCTAATTAGAATTTGGTCTGCAGATAGCAATTTTTTCAAAAACGGGTGGCTGAGATTGATCCAACACGCACGCTTTATCCTTCAGTCCTCACAGTGGATCTGACACTGATCCACTGTGGGGGCGCTGATGCTATGGCAGGGGAGGGAATTCAGATAATCCTGACCGTCCAATCTCATCGTGGAGATCAGACGAAAACTACTGCTCCCTGGTGGTTAAGATGGTTGTAGCCACTACCACCACCGGCAAGCAGCTGCTAGTCGTCGGCGCCGCCTCTGGTAGACTCACTGGGGGGCCGACAAGTCATTTGGCAGTGGTCCAACGGCCAGGTGACGCCAGCCACTGTTGGGAATTTCAACCCGAGAATAGGGTGATGCAGCTTGCACTGCTCCCGGAGATACCGCATCGCCCTTCCTCTCTGGTGGCTTTCACGCCATTATTATACCCCCGAATGGCGTGCAGGGGGTCGACCTTCCCTTCGGTGGTGGCCCGGCGGTCCTATGCTGTCGGTTGCCGCTGGGAAAATAAAATAGAGAAAAATATTACTTTTCGGGTGCCACTGGAGCGGCGATTTCCGGCGGCACCATAGCCCTCTGTCGTCGAGGAGAAACATCCATAGTGGTATAACATCCTCCTAGCGCCACCATCGGTGTTGGGTAGGGCTTACCATGCACGACCACCACCCGACTTGGAGCTTGGCTTGGGTGGCGTCGGTGGCGCTCCAGCCGCCGGGAGGTGCATGCTGCACATCGGGAAGATGGAGAAGGGTGAGGGGAAGAGGTTCCACCTACCGGAGGGGGGCTCGTGACCTTCCTGGCTAAATCTCCATTGAAGGTTACCGGGATTGGGTAGGATTTCTCTGACAAGGGTTGCTCCGACATAGGTTTGGGTGGGAAGGTTTGGGCTTGGGGAGGTGTGCAAAGGAATGAGAGGGGGGGGGGACTTTTATATAATCCGGGGAGGGGGCCTCTTCCCCTCTCCCGACGATTTTGAATTAATCCATCCTTAGGGAGGGATTAAATCCCCACCCTCCAGCCGCCAAGGACAACTGGATGTTGGAGATTTCCCAGCATGCATAAAAGAAGGCAAAGCCCTAATGGGCTTGGTCTTATAATTAGAAAAAGGGAGAAAATGGAGAGGGAGGAAGTGATCTTCTCTTAGCCCAAGGATCAACCCATTTTCATAGGGCTTGCTGATTTCTTGGGGCCTATATCATTCAATGATGGGGAGGTTAATCCCTAATTCGGAAAAATTCCAAAAATTTGAAAATTTAAGGGTTTGACCAAAGTCAACCCTACGGTGGGTCCCCCAAGTGGGTCAAAGTCCAAGTGGGTTCACGTCGCCAGGAGACGGGTCAATTTTGGGATATCGTTGTACAATTGATGTGTGCACGCTTTTCGGTGCACCAAAAAACTTGGTTGATCACATGATATTGAAATTGACTTGGACGAACTCTGTTGACTTTGTATTGACCACATGAATCTAATGTAACTATTTGAGGTCAAATCAGAGTTTATTTGCTCAAAATTCAAAAATTGCGCGTCATGGCGCACAACAAGACTCAAAATAGTCATATTCGTCATATGACCTTGAATTGAAACACAACGAGTCCCATCATACTTATATCGACTATACAAGTTCATAGGAACTGACGGAACTCAAACGAGTCCCATCACACTTACATCGACTATACGAGTTCATTGGAAGGTTTTGAGTTATCTGGCTCAAAACCTTCCAAATAAGGTCACTTCCTACCTCTTTTAAGCCCTGGGTAGGGGTTCAGTTCACTTTTATTGGGTCTACTAGGGTCTAGTGACCCAAAAAAAGTCGGGATGTTACAATCCAATAAAAATAAGAGGATTTTCCTCCTGAAAATTTTGCTTAAAATAAGGGGTAAGTGTAACATACCTTGTGACAACCCAGGGCCGACCCACTCTGGATCACACAAGGATCACTGTGGCCTCACCTGGCATCCTCCGGGCTGCATCCCAAGCACCCAACCCATCTCCATCAACAGGCGAATTTTTGGTGGCCACAACCTCCCTTTAATGAGGCAAAATCGATAGTCAAGCATGCATCATGAGGACTTCCCAGGAGGTCACCATCCCAGTACTACTTCAGCCCGACCATGCTTAACTATGGAGTTTTTCAACTTCTCATCATCAATTGAGATGTGCACTTTTTATCGTAACGTCTCCTCGACCCAAGGAAATAATCTCCTGTCAAAGCGGAGCTAACCTAGTCAGGCGGTCCATTCTAGGGTTGCATCCCAAGCACCCCAACCCCTCTCTAGCACTCTGGCAGGTTGTTGGTGGTCACAACCTCCCTTTGATGAGCGAAAATCTCCGGTTAAGCGCGCATCACTGGGACTTCCCAAGAGGTCACCCATCCCAGTACTATTCCAGTCCGGGCACACTTAACTATGGAGTTTTCCAAGTTCTCATCACCAATTGAGCTGTTGCAGCTCAATTGGTGGTGAGAAGTTGAAAAACTCCATAATTAAGCGTGCTTGGGATGGAGTAGTACTGGGATGGGTGACCTCCTGAGAAGTCCCTATAATGCGTGCTTGAATATCGAGTTTGCCTAATCATTGGGAGGTTGTGGCCACCAACAACCTGTCTGTTGATGGAGAGGGGTTGGGTGCTTGGGCTGCATCCCGGACAACGTTAGGTGAGGCCACAGTGATCCTTGTGTCATCTAGAGTGGGTCGGTCCTGGGTCGTCACATACTTGGGGAAATAGCTCGGGGTGCTTTTATTGGACGAGGGCCTTGGGTTCTCATGTGTATTCGTCTCATCCGCAGTTCGACCATAGAATCTTCACCATCAGAATAGTCTTGTTGCGCAGGTTTTTCATCTTGAAGTCCACTATTTTAATCGACACTAACTGAATGGATCTATCTGACTGCAGTGATACCAGCGGTGTAGGAAGATGTTGATCTGGTTGCCGAAGAACTCACCTCAACGAAGAGACATGGAAAACATCATGAATATTTCCCAACTCTGGGGGTAGGTCTATTGATACGCAACTGGGCCAACACACTCTATCACCTAATAGGGGCCCAAATAGCGGTGGTTCAGCTTTTTCTGCTTCCTCAAACGGGAGATATCATACATGGACTTGATTTTAAAAAATATTATTCCCCCATACTAAACTCCACCAGTCAGTGCCGCGCATCATAATACTTAGCCTATCGGCTATGCGCTTCCCACATTCGATCCTATATTAGTCGTATCGTTGTCGTAGTGTCATCAATATAAGACACTCCAAAAGCTTCAGGGTCCTCATCCTGGGCCAAAGACAATGGAGTCTGGCAATGCCTTCCATATAGTGCCTTGCATGGTGTCATCTTAATACTGGCCTGAAAGCTGTTATTATATGAAAATTATACTAGTAGTCGCAGCTGCTCCCACGACTCGTTGTGCTTCACTATGCATAGTCAGAGAAGATTCTCCATCGTCTGGTTCATCCTTTCTATCTGTCCATCTGTCTGGGGGTATAAAGAGGCGTTGAAGGCCAATTTGGTTCCCAAGTATGCCTGCATCCGTATCCACTCTTTTAAAGTAAACTGCCTATCACGATGGACTTTGACACTCCATAGAACTAGACTACCTGCTTTATAAATAGCCTAGACAGGACGTCAACCTCATCACTCTGTCGATTCAGAATGAATCATACCACCTTGGTAAGTCGATCCATAATAACCCATATAGAGTCATTTCTAGTATGGGATCGAGGTAAGCCGTGGATAAGTCCATAAATATGTCCTCAAATTTCCATTACGATATCAGTAGGGGTTGCATCAAGCCTCCTGGGTTATGGCATTCGGGCTTGACCCTTTGAAAGGTATGGCATTGAGCCATAAAGTTGGTGATATCTCTTTTCATTCCTGACCAGTATATGGTCCATTGCAGGTCTATATACATTTTAACTATACCAGGATGGATGGAGTACTTTGATTAGTGTGCCTCACTAAGAATCTCATCTCGAATTCCCCCAGTGGAAGGAATGAAAACATGATGCATGTATTGCAGAATACTATCATGCAGGTTATTATCATCTCGTGCTCCATCCTGTAACGACTGGATGATCGGGGCCACTTCCGGATTGGTCTTCTGTGCCTCACGTATACTATCTCGGATATCACACTATATCTCCATCCAATACAGTTAGGACTGATACTCCATCAGGTCCCTGCGAGTAATACGAGTTATACCTAGATCTGCCACTGATCGAAGCAACTCTTCCTGTATTTGCTCCATCCAGCCCCCAGCTGATGAGGGCTGACGACTCAGTACATCTGCAACTCTGTTAGCCTTCCCATGGTTGTACTGGAGAGTGAAATTATAGTCGCATAGGAATTCCAACCACCGGCATTGTCGGAGGTTCATCAATTTCTGGGTGAAGATGTATTTGAGGCTCTTATTGTCAGAGAAAATCTCACATCTTACTCCGTACAAGTAATGCCTCCAGATCTTGAGGGCGAAGACGACAACACCCAACTCTAAATCATGGGCCACGTAGTTTAGTTTGTGCGACTTCAGCTGTCGTGACACATATGTGACCATCTTGCCTTGTTGCATCAACACAGCTCCCAATCCCTTTAGGTATGCATCTGTACATATCTGTAACCCTTCGGTACCTGAGGGAATGGTATGGATTGGGGATGAAGTTAAACATTTCTTTAGTTCGATGAATGCGATCTCACATTACAGCGTCCATCAAAACACAATGTCCTTTCTGGTGAGAGCGGTGAGGGTTAAAATGATCTTGAAGAAACCTTCCGTAAATTTTCAGTAATATTTGGCGAGCCCAAGGAAGCTTCTAATATCTGTTGTCGTCTTAAGCGGCGACCAATTTTGAATCGCTTGGATCTTGGCCTGATCTACTACCACCCCATTCTTGTTGATGGTGTGGCCCAAGAATCCAACTTCCTCTAACCAGAACTCACACTTGCTGAACTTTGCAAAGAGAGAATGCTCTCGAATCTTAAGTAACATCATCTGTAGGTGTCTAGAGTGGTATGTCCTAGTCTTTGAGTAGATCAAAATGTCATCTATAAAGACGATCATAATGTGATCTAGGAATGGTTCAAACACCTTATTCATCAACGCCATGAAGGCGGATGGTGCGTTAGTGAGCCCAAAGGACATCACTAAGAACTCGTAGAGGCCATAGCGAGAGCTAAAGGATGTCCTGGGAATGGCCTCTTCCCGAATCCAAAGCTGATAGTAACCAGATCTCAGGTCGATCTTGGAGAAGACGGACGTACCCTGCAGTTGATTGAACAAATCATCAATTCTCGACAGAGTCTAAGTGTTCTATATGATGACCTTGTTAAGCTCTATGTAGTCGATACATAGGCGCAATGTCCCGTTTTTTTTTCACAAATAACACAGGAGCTCTCCATGGTGAGGAACTCGGGCGGACGAATCCTGCAAAGATTAATTCCTAGAGTTAAATCTTTAGCTCCGCCAATTCCCATGGAGCCATTCAGTAGTGTGCTCGGGACACTGTTCGAGCCCCAGACATGAGCTCAATCTGAAAGTCCACCTCTTATTACTGTGGCAATCCTGAGAGGGACTCAGGAAAAATATCCGAGAAATCTCGTACCACCGGGACTTTGGCATGCTCTTGGGTTTTGTTTTCCATATCGAAGTAGATGAGATACAGCTCGTATCATTGTAAGACTGACTTTATAGTTTGAGCAGAGTTTAGAATAATGCGGATGATAGATGGAACACATTTCAATATGATGGCCTGCCTATTCGGGTTCTGAAGATTGACCTCTAAGGTTGAGCAGTTTATCTAGGCCTTATGCTCGGCCAACCAGACATTACCAAAATGATATTGAACCCGGTTATCACTAGGATTGTGGTATAGATCTCCAACTCCACATTTCCTAGCATGGCCTGGAATGAGCATTTCTCTATAGAAGTCATGTCTGATCCATCTGGGAGTCGAATCTGTATTGACATCCTAGATGACCGAACAACATTTTCTTTAGTCGCAATAAAGTCCTCTGAGACGAAGGAATGCGTCGCTATAGTATCAAAAAATAATTTTTCCAGGATGTCCTTCTACCAAGAGTAATCCTGATGACATGTATACATATATTGTTGAAGCCAGGAAAACCACTTACTCTAAAAATTCGGATCAAGATAGCCTAAGGTTATCGGTTTAGTGGTCAGACTCGACGGCTAATGGGTGTGAAAAATAAGCGAATAAACGAATAAGAGGTAAATAAACCGCAAATTATATTACTCCAAAAAGATAATCATTACATAGGTATGCCCTCTTATTTATAGAAGACGGGGAGATGAGAGAATACAACAATCGATGTCGGACTAAATATAGGCCGCACGGGCTGGGAGGTTTAACATAGTCAAACCGCCAGACTATACAAAACATAAACAGCATATCCAGAACACTTGCGGCGGCTAACACCATGACCGCAACTACTGCTATCTCAAGACTATTGCGGCTTCCTTCAGACCATTGCGACTATCATCCAGTCTGCTGCTACGGTTGTCTCCAGACTAGTTGCGACTACCTCCAGACGTTGTGGATAACATACAGACCGCTGCTGTGGCAAATCTTCATACTGTTACAGTGGCTAATGGTCAGACCGCTGCTGAAGTTAATCACCAGATCGCTGATGCGGCTAATTACCAGACTGGTGTTGTGGTTAACCAACAGGCCGCTGCTGCGACTAACCCTTGGACTGCCACTGCTGCTCCTGACCGCTAGCTGAGATCTTCAACCAGACCGTTGTGCCAAACCGCCAGACTGCAGAGAGAAGCAGACCGCTGCTGTTAGATATTAATCGCCCAGTCTCCTCAAGCTCCAACACTTCCCCTCAAGCTGTAGCATATATATCTACCATGCCCAGCTAGCAACAAACCTCCCCAAAAAGAGTAACTGGCTTGGTGAAGAAATCAGCCAACTCTCTCTCTCTCTCTAAGGTAACAAATGGAGTGCAGATCTGATTCTTAAAAATCTCCTCTCTAATGAAGTGGCAATCAACCTCGATATGCTTCGTCCTTTCATGAAAGACGGGATTCCTTGAAATATATATAGCTGCCTTATTATCACAGAACATTGGCAGAGGATGATCATAAACCTCTTCAAAATCAAGCATAAGTGTCCGCAACCACTTCAGCTCACAAGTAGTTAGAGCAATGCTTCTATACTCGTCTTATGCACTAGATTTGGAGACAACAACTTGTTTCTTGCTCTTCTAGCTGACCAAATTTCCTCTAACAAAAGTACAGAACCTGACGTAGACTTCATGTCTTCCTTATCATCTGCATAGCTAGCATCAGAGTATGCCTCAACCTTCAAATGTCCCCTTTTTTTGAAATAGAAGTCCTTTTCCTGGAGCTCCTTTCACATATTCTAAAATCTTCATTTCCGACTGAAGATGACACTCCTTAGGAGCTTGCATAAACTGGCTCACTCTTCTCACTGCATAACAAATATCCGTCCTGTTGATTATAAGATAAATGAGTTTCCCAATAATCCGTCTGTACCTGGTGACATCCTCAAGAAGAGGTGAGTCCTTACTCCAACACTTGTCATCTCCAACATACATCGGAGACCGCGCAGGCTTAGCCCCAAGAAGATCTGTCTCTTTTAAGAGATTTAAGGCATACTTCCGATGTGATAGAACAACAGAACTTGATTTCCTGGATATTTCAATTCCCAAGAAATATTTTGGAGAGCCCATATCTTTAGTAACAAAATGCTGAAGAAGATGTTTCTTTATCATATTCACACCTTCTCTATCATCTCCTGTAAGCAGAATATCATCGACATAAACTGCAAGGATAACAAGACAAACTGATATTTTATGAATTAAAAAGGAGTGATCTGCAACACTTCGAGTAAACCCAACCACAGAAATAACTTCGTTGAACTTATCAAACCAAGCCCTAAGACTCTGCTTAAGACCATAGATCGCCTTTCGCAGTTTACAGGCCTGAGACTCCCCCTGAGTAACATACCCAGGAGGTTGCTCCATATAGACAGTTTCCTGCAAATTGACATAAAGAAAGGCATTCTTCACATCCAATTGAGACATTTCCCAGTCCCTGTTGACAGCCACCGAAAAAAGAACAAGGATTGTAGTAATCCTAGTCATAGGAGAGAAGGTATCAAAGAAATCCACACCATAGGTCAGCGTAAAACCTTTGGCAACAAGCCAAGCCTTGTAACGATCAATAAAATCATCTGGAAGAAACTTGATGACAAATACTCAGCAACCGCTAACCATATCAACTCTTGGAGGAGTAGGAACAAGAGTCCAAGTACCTCGTTCAGTAAGACTATGCATCTCTTCATCCATTGCAGCCTTCCAATGAGGAATAGCAAGGGCATCTCGATACGAGGATGGAACCACATTTGCTGACAGGGCAAGAACAAAGCTCCTAGACAAAGGAGAGAGCTGAGCACAAGAGACCATAGCCTGAAGAGGATGTTGAGTGCAGGAGCGAACACCTTTCCAAAGAGCGATCGGAAGATCCAGATCTATCCTATCTAAAATATCAGCCCCATCCAAAGAAGAGACTACTAGCCTGGGAGCTGGTGGCAACGGCTCAGGAGAAGAATCAGGGACAATAGAAGAATCAGTAGGAGGAGAATAAAGAAGAGCAGGCTCAGGAAGAGGTGCCGATATATTTGGAACATAAGAAGAATCATCAAAAATAGGAAGAGGAGAGGGAGAAGAATAGAATGGAGCAAAACACTGATATCCTTTCTGTGTCGGACAATAGCCCAAAAAGACGCACTTGATCGAACGAGGAAAAAGTTTGTCACGTCCAGAAGTAGGAGAATGGACAAATGCAGTGCATCTAAAGACACGAGGAGGTAACGGAAACGGTGTCCCATCAGCATAGAGAATAGAAAAAGGAGTCTTGCCATTAAGAACCGAAGACGGAACTAGATTAATAAGAAAACAGGTAAGAAGAACTGCATGGCCCCAATAAGAGCGGGGAACATGCATATGAGTAAGAAGTGTAACACCCCAAAAAGCGAGTAGGACGTAATAGGCTAAAAAGTTGACCGGAGGTCGACGAGCGTCGAACCGGCGTTCGACGAACGTCGAACCGGCGTTCGACGAACGTCAAACCGGCATTCGACGAACGTCAAATCGGCGTTCGACGAACGTCAAACCGGCGTTCGATGAATGCAGATCGGTTATATGTCAGGTAGCCTTTCGACGAACGTCAAACAAAAAGGGGTTCTCGCGTAACAACGTCGCATTCTTTTGACAAACGTGTTGCCTTCGTTCGCTGAACGGCGAAAGGATTTTGAAGGTTATAGCGGAGCCGGCTAGCTGGTCAAAGCGATCAGGTTGACTTTCAACTCAACTCCAGGCCACTGCTTCATTTTGATGGAGTGATTGTGCAGCTGGGATTTAACCCGAGGCCACATATGCATAGGGATTGGCATGAGGAAATCATTATTTCCTTCTCACTCTCTCTCTCTCTCTCTCTCTCTTTATTTCATCCAAGTTCTAGAGAAGAGAAATCTCGGCTAAAGCTAAGGGTTTGGGTTGATCTTGGTTAAGGTTCTAAAGGAGATTTCCTTATTGGAAGCAGGATCCGAGGCTAGATCCGCGAAAGGGACAGTGAGGCGCTCATTTTCATCAGTGTAGAAAAGCTTTGCTATGGCTCCAAAGAGAATGACAAGGGCAACGATCTTTCTTCTTGGACAAGTGAAGTCCTTATTTTGTCATACACATGGAATTCCCACCAAAAGGTGGAGATCGAGGGAGTTCCTTTGGGTTGATTCCTGTAATCCCCATAAGTCTTGCATATAGATCCGAAAATGTGTAATACGGAATAAGTATGTTGTGTTAAGCCCATCTGGACAAGTTGGTCTGGATTGGTGGTGTTTTATTTTACGAACCGAAGAAGACTCCGAGTATAAACGAGTAATTTACGGGGTCTGCGGGGTTTTACCTGTGAACTGGCAGTAGTAGGAAGTACTGGAGCTGTACTCCAGGAAAAGACCCGTGAAATGCCACAGTTTGAATGACTATTGGATGTCGTCGGGCGACAGTGAGTATCACCAATGGCGATAGCTCTTGGTGAGCTCTTTGTGTTGTGAAAGTACAGTGTTTCTGGCACTGTAGGTGGCTGCAAGGTTTTCTAGATAGCTAATCCAGTTATGGTTGGGGCTGGTACAGAAAGTGTGTTCTATCGCTAACACCAGGCGATAGTAGTTGTCACTGGCGATAGCTCCCAGCTACTCTGTAATTATGAAAGCCTGTCTCTGGGAGACTATGAGGCTACTTTGTGAGCTGCAAGCTCCTAAAGGCCAGTGAGCCGAACGGATAAGGGGAAGCCGAACCGCATCAGACTAGCCTTAGATTTGACGATTTGAACAACGGGAAAAGGCTAAACTGTATCCACATTATGTATGTTTAACCGGAATGCCTAAGTTATTGGTGTTCATTAGTATCGCATAATGAGAGTCTTTGGTTGTACATCGTAAAGACTAGGAATGCTCAATGGTTACCGTTGGGTCTGGTACCTTTTAACGGTGATGGGACCCTGGCTTTTCCAGTACACCGATAATATGCCTTGAGTTCACGGAGCGTCAGGCTATGCGGCCGACGTTTGTGATATATTGAACTATGTGTGAGTGTATTTTTTGTGATATATCTACTTGTGAAAATGCTATGCCGGCAAGGAAGGAATACCACTGCCTCGGGAAAGGGGTAGGGTCACTATAAATTTGTCAGCTGAAAGCTGACCGTTTCCTTATTTGACACTGTTGCGATGGACTGTCCTCGTGCAGGTACTAGAGAGCCGAGCGGGAGCGGGAAATAGCGGGCTAAAGCCCATGCTACTGCTATGCTAGCCCTTGAAGGCCGAATGAAGAATTTTTACTTCTTTTTATGTGTGACCGGCCTGCGTGTCGATGTTTGTAATCCATACTGGTGATATGTAACTGTAAGGCCTTAAGGCCATGACCTTTATGTATTTGTTTCTGACATTCCTGTGCTTATATAAAATGGTGGTTCATATATTGTGGACATTCAAATGAGTTTGAGTTCAAGTAACCCTAAAGCTTCTGTTAGAATGCTCTTAGTTGGGATGTGAGTAGTCTGTGATATTAACCTGTAGTCCCGCCGCTTGTTTGTGGAAAATGGTGTGGGTCCCCGACCAGACCCTCTATTATATTTCATGGGACGGATGGAGGTGTTACAATTTAGTATCAGCTTGTCTTGGTATTCCTCTTCCGAATTCGTGGTCGAATTCTTTTGTGGGGTGGCGAGCACGTGTATGTGTGGCCGTTATAACATAAATGAACTCAAGAATGTCCAGTTAGGGATGAAAATACACCTATTTGTGGAACCTGCCCGTTCCTATTCGTCGTTGTTTGCTTCTGAGTAGTCGTCAAATTGTGTATTTTACACTTATAAGTGACTCGATGTGGTGCGGGGCAGTTTGAGCCCCGACGTTCTGTAGAAAGTACGGCACCAGTTGAGGTGCCCACACCTCCTTCTACAGAGACAGTGCGGTTAGTTACTGAGGTGTTGTTTGCAATGATCTACGTACAGCCTACTGGGCAGGCGTAGCCTGCAATGGTGCCAGAACAGGTTGGTGTGAGGCCAGAACCTGTGGAGGTTGTGGTAGATGTACGAGAAGCGGAACGGCAACTGAAGCAGTTCATGAGCTTTAGTCCTCCTACATTCGCGAGGGCAGGATCCCCAACGCAGGCAGAGGACTGGCTTGCGCGAGTCAAAGAATTATGATGGCATTACGAATTGAGGAGGAACAGAAATTCACCTTGGCCACTTTCCTGTTGGAAGGAGAGGCTCGGCTTTGGTTGGAAGAAATGGAGTTGCACCATTTAACAGGCAGACAACTAGCAGAAGTCTCGATAGAAGAGTTTTCGAGACTATTCTTGGTATAACATCTACCATCAGCTCAACGCATAGCCATGGAAAATGAGTTCCAACATCTAACTCAGGGAGAAAGTAGTGTTGATACCTACTTACATGAGTTTACAAGGTTGGAACGTTATGCGGGATCTATCTTTGCTGACGATGAGCGTAAAACCAATAGGTTCTACGAAGGGTTGCGCGATGAGCTTAGATTCCTGCTCTCGAGTTCGGGAAAAAAAGGGTTTCAAGCATTGGTGGATACGACTCGTGCGTTGGAGAAAGAGGGTACAAGGCAAAAAGGACTTGGCTTTGACAAAGCCTGAGTTCAAAGTGCCGCACCCGGGAAAATTGAACTACCGAAGGAAATGTGGTAAGAGATCCAAGTCTTCTGGACAAGCAACCTCTACTATTGTTCTGGAGCAACTTCTGGGCAAGGCCCGCGTACATGTTATACCTGCGACAAATCAGGACACTTTGCCCGTGATTGTCGGAGTGGTCCTCCAAAGGATGAGAAGAAGACAGGAGCGTCATATGCTGAGAAGGGAAAGGTAGTGGTGGAGTCCTCTGCATCCTAGGCGCAGCCCCGAGTGTATAATCTTGGCCAACAGGAGGTCATAAAGCAAAGTGATGTCGTCACAGGTACGAGTTAAGATATTATTTTATTGCTTTTATACTTCCTACCTTGTGCGTGGCTTGTGCATGATGTGTTTGTATTAAGCTTTGTCCTTATTTAGGACTGTCTGGCGATAACACTGTTTGATACAGGTGCTTCACATTCATTTCTATCTGAGGACTTCGTGTCCCAGATCGGCGTGCCTACTCACATGACGACAGATAGCGTGAAGGTGTTATTGCCTAATGGATGTGTGATGCGTGCAAATTAGTCTTGCTATATTGAAGTGCGGATAGGAAGCCGAGATTTCGGATTGGAAGCATCGGTGCTACCGATATCGGAATTTGATGTGATCTTCGGTATGGATTGGCTTTCGATGCAACGTGCCTATATTGATTGCAACTCAAAGGAAGTCACACTGGGTCAGAATACCAAGCTAGAGACTATATTCACTGGTATGCGAGGATCGAGCAAGATATTGATGTCTGCTCTCCAAGTAATCAAGGCTGTTCGGAAGGGCGCGAAGTTATTCTTCATGCTTGTTGAGGCTGTTGAGCCAAAGGCCAATGTGAATGATGTTCTGATTGTATCAGAGTTTGCAGATGTGTTTCCAAAGGATCTTCCTGGGTTACCACCCCAGCGGGAGATTGACTTCGCTATCGAGTTGGTGCCAGGTGCGAAACCTGTGGCCTGCTTGTCGTACCGAGTAGCAACAAAGGAAATGACGGAACTTAAGGTTAAATTGCAAGAGCTGCTAGAGTGAGGATATATACGCCCAAGTATGTCACCTTGGAGCGCACCGGTTTTTTTTGTGAAAAAGAAAGGCGGAAGCTTGCGGTTGTGCATCAACTATCGAGAATTGAACAAGTTAACAGAAAATAATAAGTACCTGATTCCACGGATAGATAAATTGTTCGACCAACTGGTGGGATCAACAGTGTACTCAAAGCTGGACTCAAAGTATGGCTATTACCAGTTGAGGATTCAGGAATGTGACATTCCCAAGACAGTGTTTGGAACACGCTACGGTCATTACGAGTTCACAGTAATGTCATTTGGGCTAACAAATGCGCCATCGGTGTTCATGGACCTAATGCACCGAACATTTCGAGAGTACTTGGACTTATTTGTAATCGTCTTTATTGACGACCTTCTCGTGTACTCTCAGTCTGAAGAAGACCATGCGAACCATTTACGGATGGTGTTGCACACCCTGAGAAGGAACAAGCTCTACGCCAAGTTCTCAAAGTGTGAGTTCTGGCTGTCGTCAGTGGCTTTTCTTGGCCATGTGGTGAGCGGAGAAGGCATTGGGGTGGATCCGTCTAAGATAACAGCAATACGGGAGTGGCCGGTGTTGTCTTCTGTAGCCAAAGTCAGGAGTTTCTTTGGACTGGCGGGCTACTATAGACGTTTTGTAGAAAAATTCTCACGGATCGCCTTGCCTCTTACCACACTAACGAGGAAGGATCAGAAGTTCTTCTGGAAACCGAAGTGCGCGCGAGCTTTTGAAGAGCTGAAGAGTCTCTTGACCACGACGCCAATTTTGACGTTGACATGTGGTTCAGACGGATTTGAAATCTACAGTGATGCATCAGGGAGCGTCTTGGGCTACATTCTTCTTTAGTTTGGAAAGGTGATCACTTATGGCTCACGCCAGTTGAAAGTGCATGAGCGAAACTATTCCGTCCATGACTTGGAGTTGGCGGTGGTGATTTTTGCACTTAAACTGTGGCGTCATCATTTATATGGCGTGAAAGTTTATATATTCATGGATCATAAGATCCTAAAGTATTTATTGGATCAGAAAGATCTCAATATGTGATAACTGAGATGGATGGAATCCTTGGGGACTACACCTTCCAAATCCATTATACTCTCGGGAAGGGAAACGTCGTCGCATATGCCTTGAGTTGTAAGACTCCGGCAAGGGCAAATTGGTTGCAGCTGCATGATGAGCGGCTGATCCAGGAGCTGGAAGCTTTAGAGATTTTTTATGTTGATAAGAATGTCACTAAAAATGCATGCCTGAACTAGACGGAGGTATAATATGACCTTGCAGATAGGGTTCGGCGAGCAACAGAACTTGATGAAAGTCAAAAGCGTTATGCAGTGGATGGGTTGGATTCCCAGTTTTCCTTGGATGACGGCCTTTTTCGGAAAGACGGTCGTTTGTGCGTCCCGAAGATGGGTAAGTTAAGAGAAGAATTGATGTATGAAGCTCACTTCATGAAGTATTCAATTCACCCAGGGAGCACAAAGATGTACAAGGACATGAAGAAGATGTTCTGGTGGCCGGGCATGAAGAAAGACATAGCTTTCTATATGGCAAAATGTCAAACATGTGACCTAGTGAAAGCAGAATATCAAAAGCCTGGAGGTTTCCTGAAGTCGCTGTCTATTCCGGATTAGAAGTTTGATGACATTTCGATGGATTTCGTGCACAATTTGCCGAGATCGCAATGCGGGAACGATTCTATTTGGGTGATCGTGGACCGGTTGACTAAAGTGCCTCACTTCATTCCGAACAAGAGGGACGATTTAGTGGAAATCTTGGCTAAGCTTTATGTCGAGCAAATAATACGATTGCACGGTATACCCCATAGTATCGTGAGTGACCGAGATGGGCGCTTCACTTCAAATGATTGGAGGCTAATTCATCAGTTGTTGGGGACTAAATTAAAGTTCAGTATGGCCTTTCATCCGCAAACGGATGGTCAGACCAAGAAGACCAACAGAACTATGGAGGATATGCTCCGGATGTGCGCCTTGGATTTCAGAAAGAGGTGGGAAGACCATCTCTATATGGTAGAGTTCTCCTACAACAATATCTATCAAGATAGCATAAATATGGCGCCTTTTGAAGCTTTGTATGGTAGGAAGTGTCATACACCATTAGCTTGGGCGAAAGCAGGCGAGTCTAAGTTGTATAAGCGTAAGGAAGTCGAAGAGGCTAATTCGACGATACGCTCTATCCGGGAGAGGTTACTGATAGCCCAAGATAGGCAGACAAAGTACTACAACGTCAAGCACCGAAACGTAGAGTTTGCGGTTGGCGAGTGGGTATACTTGAAAATCAAATCATTCAAGGGCGTGTCTAGGATTCGGCGCTTGAAAAAGTTAAGTCTGAGGTATCTTGGTCCGTTCGAAGTAGTGGAATAAGTTGGAGAAGCTGCCTATCGGCTAGATTTTTCGGCAGAATTGAGTGGATTGCATGATGTGTTCCACATATTAGTGCTTCGAAAAGCCGTGAAAGATCCAGCTCAAGTTATTGCAAATGATAGCATACCGGTCGAATATGGGCTAACGACAAAGGTTAGGCCCATTCGGATCGAGGATACGTGTTGGTACCCTAGTTTGATTTGAGTTCAGTCCTCTCCTTTGTGCTCCTTGACCCAAGAAATATCTATGGTCAATGGTTAGGAGTCTAGCTGTAGAGTCCTCGCTTTTCCAAATTGAGAATTTGGTTAAGTAGGTTTTTCGTTCGACCATAGTCGAACGCCGTTCGACTATCGTCTATCGACTGATCGACGATCGTCTATCAGTTGGTCGACGCTTTGGTCTGCGCTGATAGGTCGACTATCGGTTGATAGGTCGACTATCTGTTCTGCGCTGGTAGTTCGACTATCTGTTGATAGGTCGACTATCTGTTCTGCGCTGATAGGTCGACTATCGGTTGATAGGTCGACTATCTGTTCTGCGCTAGTAGTTCG
The DNA here is from genome assembly GCA_039513925.1 of Platanthera zijinensis. Taxonomy (NCBI): domain Eukaryota; kingdom Viridiplantae; phylum Streptophyta; class Magnoliopsida; order Asparagales; family Orchidaceae; genus Platanthera; species Platanthera zijinensis. The sequence goes on from CM077097.1 coordinate 95,670,381, forward strand.
ACTATCTGTTGATAGGTCGACTATCTGTTCTGCGCTGATAGGTCGACTATCTGTTGATAGGTCGACTATCTGTTCTGCGTTGATAGGTCGACTATCTGTTGATAGGTCGACTATCTGTTTTCTGAGGTAGGTCGACTATCTGCTTGATAGGTCGACTATCTCTGTGCGCTTGATAGTTCGACTATCTGTCCTGATAGATCGACTATCTGGTAGTTCGACTATCTGCTCTGATAGATCGACTATCTCCCGGGGTAGTTCGACTATCTTCTTCGATAGGTCGACTATCTGGATCGTTCGACTATCTGCCCGATAGATCGACGATCTCCGTGCGTCGGTCGACGATCTCCGAAGGTCGTTCGACGCTTTCTGCCTGCCTTTGTATTTTGTATTTATTTATTATATTTAATTATTTAATACATTTTCTGGCACAGTATTTTAAGCTGTATGATAATATTTCCAGGCATTATTTGCTCTATTCTTATTGCCTGAGTTAAAATCTTTTAAGATAAAGTTGTTTGTCTTATTAGCTGTCCTTTTAAATTACTTTATCTGCTGACAACCCTTTATAGCCGTTAGACTGAAAAGTCTTCTTTTGCTATAAAGAGATTGTTTCTGATGTGACTTTATTTAGTCCTTCTGTTATCTGATTTAAGCCTGCAGCTTCTTAGAAAGTGATTTATTCCCTTTATAGAATGTTTTGCTGCAGAGATATTTCTGTCTTCTTGATATTTACAGCCCAAGTCTCAAGGCTTAGAAGAAGACAAATAATTCAAATGGAAGAGAGCCGTTGCTTGCTGATGATTATATAAAGAACCCTTTGCAGAAGGATTCAAGCTAGTGAATAGAAGCAGTGTTACACACATATTCAAAAGCACTCAAGCCTTCTTCAAGCTCAAGCTTCCTGCTCTCAGCAAACTCCATCTAACTGAGAAGTGTTAAGATCTTCATCTCTTCTTCACCTGAGTTCTCCTGCTTTCAGGAAGTTCAACTCAGAGTTTCTTTGAAGAAGAAGAAGAAGAAGAATTGCTGCTTGAAGACTGTTTCCTTTTTAGTGTTTACTTTCTTCCTGTAGCTTTTCCTTCAGAATTTTCTGAAGAGTTTTCTGCACTGAAGCAAGACTTCACCTGGACATCTTTGAGCCAGGGGGAGCCTTGATTCTCTAGAGCATTCTAGCTCAGTGCAAGCTTTTTGTGCTTCTCTAATCTATTGTAAAATAGAGAAGACATCTTAACCTTCTTCCCCCTCCTGTACAGGGTTATTACTCCCTTCAAAAGTATCCCTTGGTGGCAGGGCACCTGATCAAAAACCTGTGCTTGGTTTTTAGACACCTGATCAAAAGTCTAAAGGGTTTCTGAATCTACCTGAATCAGATTCTGTTGGTGGCAGGGCACCTGATCAAAAACCTGAGTGGATTCCTACCGTGTGGGTAGAAGAGTGGACGTACCCAAGTTGTTTGGGGAACCACTATAAATCTCCTTGTGTCGTCTGGATTCAATTGTTTAATTCCTGCATTGTGGCTGTGATTAGATATAACTAGGCTGCTAGTTGCTGATTAGGTTTTTCCAAGCTCAACTGTAATTACAGTTAGCTTGTGTTTGTACACATCACTTGTGTTAGGCTTTAAGGTTAAATCAATATCTATAATCTTTTCATTCCGCACTTCACTCCAAGGGAGTTGGGTAGACTATTAAGTTTTGTCTGTGCAAAATTTGATAACTCTATTCACCCCCCCTCTAGAGTAGTATCTATCCCTTCACTTTCAATACGGCAATTAAGCAGTTGCGAAACAAGACAATCGGGATGGTCAAGGTCCGGTGGGACAACTGTGGCAGTGAGGAGCTAATATGGGAGCGGAAGCAAACCATGCGTGCTGAATTCCCCAATGTTGTTTATATAAAATGTTGTAATATTTTTTGTAAAGAGACGATATGTTGTAACATATTTGTTACTGTCTTTTTATCATTATATGAAAATTTCAGGACGAAATTTCTGTAAGGAGGGGAGGATTGTAACACCCCAAAAAGCGAGTAGGACGTAACAGGCTAAAAAGTCGACCGGCGCTCGACGAACGTCGGGCCGGCGCTCGACGAACGTCGGGCCGGCGCTCGACGAACGTCGGGCCGGCGCTCGACGAACGTCGGGCCGGCGCTCGACGAACGTCGGACCGGCGCTCGACGAACGTCGGCCCGGCGCTCGACGAACGTCGGCCCGGCGCTCGACGAACGTCGGCCCGGCGCTCGACGAACGTCGGCCCGGCGCTCGACGAACGTCGGCCCGGCGCTCGACGAACGTCGGCCCGGCGCTCGACGAACGTCGGCCCGGCGCTCGACGAACGTCGGCCCGGCGCTCGACGAACGTCGGCCCGGCGCTCGACGAACGTCGGCCCGGCGCTCGACGAACGTCGGCCCGGCGCTCGACGAACGTCGGCCCGGCGCTCGACGAACGTCGGCCCGGCGCTCGACGAACGTCGGCCCGGCGCTCGACGAATGCAGGTCGGTTATCTGTCAGGTAGTCTTTCGATGAACGTCGAACAAAAAGGGGTCTTGCGTAACAGCGACGCATTCTTTTGACAAACGTGCAGCCTTCATTCGCCGAACGGCGATAGGATTTCGAAGGTTATAGCGGCGCCGGCTAGCTTGTCAAAGCAGTAAGGTTGACTTTCAACTCAACTCCAGGCCACTGCTTCATTTTGATGGAGTGATTGTGTGGCTGGGATTAAACCCAAGGCCACATATACAGAGGGATTAGCATGAGTAAATCATTATTTTCTTCTCACTCTCTCTCTTCATTTCATCCAAGTTCTGGAGAAGAGAACACTCGGCTAAAGCTAAGAGTTTGGGTTGATCTTGGTTAAGGTGTTGAAGGAGATTTCCTTATCGGAAGCAGGATCCGAGGCTAGATCCGCGAAAGGGACAGTGAGACACTCATTTCCATCCGCGTAGAAAAGCTTTGCCATGGCTCTGAAGAGAACGATAAGGGTAACGATCTTCCTTCTTGGACAAGTGAAGTCCTTATTTTGGCATACACATGGAATCCCCCACCAAAAGGTGGAGAGTCGAGGGAGTTCCTTTGGGTTGATTCCTGTAATCCCCATAAGTCTTGCATATAGATCCGGAAATGTATAGTACGGAATAGACATGTTGTGTGAAGCCCATTTGGACAGGTTGGTCTAGATTGGTGATGTTTTATTTTGTGAATCGGAGAAGACTCCGAGTATAAACGAGTAATTTATGGGGTCTGCGAGGTTGTACCTGTGAACTGGCAGTAACAAGAAGTATTGGAGCTGTACTCCAGGAAAAGACCCGTGGAATACCACAGTTTGAATGACTATTGGATGTCTTCGGGCGACAATGAGTATCACCAACGGAGATAGCTCTTGGTGAGCTCTTTGTGAAGTGAAAGTCCAGTGTTTATGGCACTACAGGTGGCTGCATGGTTTTCTTGATAGTTGGTCCAGTTATGGTTGGGACTAGTACAAAAAGTGTGTTCTATCGCTAATACCAGGCGATAGTAGTTGTCGCTGGCGATAGCTCCAAGCTACTCTGTAATTGTGAAAGCCTGTCTCTGGGAGACTGTGAGGCTACTTTATGAGCTGCAAGCTCCTAAAGGCCAGTGAGCCAAACGGACAAGGGGAAGCCGACCCACATCAGACTAGCCTTAGATTTGATGATTTGAGCAACGGGCAATAACTAAAATGTATCCGCGTTATGGATGTCTAACCAGAATGCCTAAGTTATTGGTGTTCGTTAATATCACATAATGAGATTCTTAGGCTGTACGCCGTAAAGACTAGGAATGCTCAATGGTTATAGTTGGGTCTGGGACCTTTGAATGGTGGTGGGACCCTGGCTTTTTCGGTACACTGATAATATGCCCTGAGTGCACGGAGCGTCAGGTCGTGCGACTGACATTTGTAATATATTGAACTGTGTGTGAGTGCATGTTTTGTGATATATCTGCTTGTGAAAATGCTATGTTTGCAGGGAAGGAATACCACTGCCCCGAGAAAGGGGTAGGGTCGCTATAAATTGGTCAGCTGAAAGCTGACCGTTGCCTTGTTTGCCACCGTTGCGATGGACTGTCCTTGTGCAGGTACTGGAGAGCCAGCGGGAGCGGGAGCCGGGAAATAGCGTTGCTATGCTGGCCCTTGAAGGCCGAATGAAGAATTTTTACTTCTTTTCATGTGTGGCCGGTCTGCGTGCCGATGTTTGTAATCGACACTGGTGATATGTAGGTAAGGCCTTAAGGCCATGACCTTTATGTATTTGTTTCGGGCATTCCCGTGCTTATATAAAATGGTGGTTTATATATTGTGGACATTCAAATGAGTTTGAGTTCAAGTAAACCTAAAGCTTCCGTCAGAATGCTCTGAGTTAGGATGCAAGTAGTCTGTGATATTAACCTGTAATCCCGCCACCTGTTTGTGGAATATGGTGTGGGGCCCCGGCCGGACCCTCTATTATATTTCATGCGACGGATGGAGGTGTTACAAGAAGACTACGAGCCACATCCAGAAGATGTCGATTTTCACGCTCAGTAATGCCATTCTGTTGTGAAGTGTAAGGGCAAGTAGTCTGAGAACAATGCCATGATCCAAACAAAATGATGTAAACTGATGACTAAGGTATTCCTTAGCATTATCAGTATAGAGAGTTTAATAGGGATATCAAATTATGTACGAATTTCATTATAAAATGCAGAGAAAATGGAAAAAATCTCAGAGCGTTCTCGTAACAAATACAACCAAGTACAGCGAGAAAAGTCATTTATGAATGTAACAAAATACAAACTACCCCTACCAACAGTTTGAAGGGGAGCAAAACCCCAAATATCCGAATGAACCATGTCAAATGGACAAGAAGAGCTGCGGCCATGCTTAGCAGGAAATGTGGACCGGTGATGCTTGCCAAACTAACAAGCTTCATAAACAAGAGAAGAGTCGCCGCAAGGGAGATCAGGCAGAAGCTACTAAAGAATCCGAGAAGGAGGATGCCCAAGGCGAAGATGCCACTGAAGAAGAGATGAAGACGCAGAAAATGCAGAAGCAGTATCAAGATAGAACTAGCCGCCACTCTCACTCCCAGTAGCAATCATCTCCTTGGAATGAGGAATCTAAAAAACACAAGTAAAGGCAGTAAAAATAGCTTCACAATTCAACTATTTACAAAGAGCTGTAATAGAAAGAAGGTTGCACGGAATATTCGGGACATAAAGAGTGTCCTGCAGCTGAAGAGAGTGAGTAACGTGCATAGTGCCAGAATCACAAACTGGAGACGGAGAACCATCCGCAATAAGGACTGGAGGTAACCGGTTGCTCTTGTCAAGATAAGAGAAAAAGCGAGCATTGCCTGTCATATGATTAGTAGCACCAGAATCTATGAGCCACCTACCCGTCATAGCAAACTGAGCAATACCAGAAGTAGCTAGAGAAGAAGAAATAGACTGCTTGGAGGAATCAGCCGATGTTGGACAAAGATGAGGATGTTTGGTCCAAAAACGATCAACCAAGTGACCAAGTCGGCCACAATGAGAATATAGATGCTTGGAATAACCGCGGCCACCACCATGGCCACCAGTATGACCTCCACGACCACCAGAGGAGTCATGACAAGCAGGATGAGCAAAAAGATCAGGAGACGGACACGGAAGCAATGGATGTTATAGAAGAGTAGTAACATCAGAAATTTTGGCAGCAGTAGCATCCAGAGTAGGAGTATCTGCCTCTCCAAGATTTTGCTGGCGGATCATATTATGAGTCTGATAGACGAAGAAGATAGCAAACCACAAGAAGCTCCTGAAAATGCTTGTGTTGCTCGGCTAGATCAGCAGAAAACGGCCGATGCTGAAGAAGTTTAGCATCAAGAGCTTGAACCTCCTGACAGGCAGAAGCAGGAGTCATGACTGGTCGAGCAAAGAGATAAGCATACAAAGTATAAATGCGCGAAGTCTGAGCTCCCTAGGAATATAAAGCGACAAGATGATTCCAGACATCCTTGACCGTCAGATCATGACGGATGACAGGAAGGAATTCATCATACAAACTATTGACAAACCAAGTACGCACTAAAGCATCAAAAGCATCCCAATCATCAAAAGCAACAGAACTAGAAGGAGGGGATCATCAGTCAAATGATGATGCTTGCACTGAGAACGAAATAAAAAAATGAAGGATACACTCCAGTCAGGGTAATTGGGACTTGTAAGCTTCAAAGCAGTTCCCAGATTACCAGAAGTAGAGAATGAAGAAGTAGAAAGAGAAGAAAAGGCAGAGATAGTAGTAGAAGAAGATAGAGCAGGAGTGTCCATAGAAACCAGGGAGACCGTACGGGTAGAGCAAACAACCCGCACGAACACAAGCCGTAAAGCAAACCGCACGACAAAAATAGAAGCCGCGCGAATAGAACCAGCAAGGGAGGGCAGGGAGGGAAACCACGCGGCTAGAGCAGAAGCCGCGCAAATAAGAAAAGTAGCCGCAAAGAAGAAGAAGAAAGAGAGAAGAGAAAGACTCTGCACGGTCATGGTGCCACTACAATAGCGGCAAGGAAGATACCGTAACCCAAATGCGGAACCCGCATCAGAGAAGAGAAACGCCGAACAATCGAGAAGCCGGCACGGGAAGCAAACCAAAAAAAGCCAGCGCGGTTAGACAAACAAACCGCAATCTTATTGGAGCAAAGGATCGATTCGCTCTGATAACATGTGAAAAATAAGCGAATAAATGGACAAGAGGTAAATAAACCACAAATTTTATTGTTACAAAAAGATAATCAATACATAGTTATGCCCCCTTATTTATAGAAGACGGGGGAGATGAGAGAATACAACAATCGATGTGTGACTAAATACAAGCCGCGCGGGCTGGGCGGTTTGACATAGTCAAACCACAAGACTATACAAAACATAAACAGTATCTCCAGAACACTTGCATCGGCTAACACCAAGACCGCAGCTGTGGCTATCTCCAAACCATTGTGGCTTCCTCCAAACCTCTACGTCTATCATCTAGTCTTCTTCTGCGGCTGTCTCCAGACCACCTGCGGCTACTTCCAGACCGTTGTGGCTAACATCCAGACCGTTGTTGCAGCAAATCTTCAGACCACTGCTGTGTCGAATGGACAGACCGCTGCTGTTGTTAATCACCAGATTGCTGTTGCGGCTAATTGCCAGACTGCTGCTGCGGTTAACCACCAGGCCGCTGCTGCAACTAACCCTTAGACCACCACTGCTGCTCCTGACCACTAGCTGAGATCTTCCACCAAAACGCTAATCCAAACTGCCAGACCGATGAGAGAAGCAGACTGCTATGGTTAGATATAAACCTCCCGATCTCCTCAAGCTCCAATAATGGGATAAGACGCGGAAATTGTCAGACAACTAAAAGGACCCTAGGCGTTGTGTAAGGGAGGTACCACCACGTACCCGGAATCTTAGAAGAAGCAATCCCTGCATAACCAAAATGGTCGAGCAGGATACAAGGTAGACTAGATGATAACAAAGTCACGGCGACTAAGATAGATAGTCACAAACTCGCGATCTGTCTCTCTGAATAAAGGATCCAAATGATCAGCTCGCAGCCTAGGAAATCCGTCTCTTTGTATCCCTGGGGACCTATTTATATGCAAATCCAAAGAGAGGGGGATCTTATTTATAGCCCTACCCCTAGCAACTAGGCAACCTCTTGGGGGAGCTCGTTAAGGCTAGGCGAGTAACTGGCCTAGTCGCCTACCTGGCGAGTATGCGAGTGGAGCTCACCATACTTGTTCAGGCCTTCTTCCTTCTTGCATGTTCACTCTGACTTTTGTATTGGTGTTGACTTTGACCCTTGCTGACTTGGCTCTGGAGGGGTCCACCCTTGACGAATATGGGTTATACATATATATCAAACATCAAATATACACATAGACATATGTATACATGTATAGAGTACAGATCTAGTCCTGACATAGTTATCACATCATCTATTGTATCACTAGTGTCGGAGATAAATACCTATCACCACATCGGGCGTCAGTCCATGCTAAAGATCAAGTGTATATGCCTCAAGGGGCGTTATTTGGCCCTGCTAATCTCTCCTCCCTGGCCTACCTCTACAGCCTTTCTGACCTTGTCCTCTCACGGCTGCTCCTCCCCACATTGCTCCTATCCCTAGTCTTCCTTCCGCCTGCGGGAAGAAGGCTCTAATATGACCCGGCTGCTAGTAAGGAAAAATTTCCCCATAAAGGGGATATTTTGTTGGGCTGCGGGTGCGGGTTGGGTGCTGGAGCTAGTCTGGGGTCCTGCTGCGGTACTAGTAGGGGTATTAGGGGTACAAGTACCTATCGGGCGGGGGTGGGCGCCTATAAGGCTGTCGTTGCTAACGCTGCCTCCGATATCTCTCCTTTCCTCGATGAGCAACTCCTTTCTCTCGTCTCTAGCCCCACGGGGCCTCCACCTATCCTCAGCGCTGCTGGGATACCATCCTCTGGTCCAGCTCTAGCGTAACGGCATATGCCGTTATCATGTGGAAGGTGGACAGAGAAATCATGATAAGTGTATGTCGCAAGTCATCGCGCATGCCTCAGTAAAAGCGAGTATCTCGGTCTCTGTTGGAAGCCCCGAGCATCCCAGCAAAGCGGGCCAAGTGTATGAACTCCTGCTGGTACTCGAGGATTGTCCTATCGCCCTGTCGAATGTATAGGAACATCTCCTACCACGTGGATCAATCGACATCTGAAATAAAGTGCTCGAGGAAAGCATCGGAGAACACCCCCACAAGATGGCAGTCAGCAGTCGCCCCCTGAATGTGGAGTGGCTTGCCGCTCTCCGCCAGTCTCTAGCATATCCTTCTAAAAGAGTCACAACCATGGAAACTACAGCTACCGCAGGGCACATCATGCCCATTAATAGCTCCTCTGCTCGCTCCACCCACTCCTCTGCCTGTATGGAAGTCTCTGTACCTCTAAAGGTCAGAGGCCTCAGCCCTCGGAAAGTCATCAGGAGGTATGTAGGTACCACAAGCTGCTGCGGTGGTTGTGGCATGGCAGTCTGAAATATAGTCAGTATGGTTGTCAGCATCTGCCCCAAATCTGTCTCGAGAAATGGCACAATGACAGGGGCAACTAAGTTAGAGGTTGAGTGGCGGGAGCGTAACCTTTAGAGGACGACCTCCCATTACTAGACTCTGGTATCTGGAGAAGTAACTGGAAAAATGTTAGTACTTTGCAAATTAAGGGAAATTTGCAAAAGTTTGACAGAAGCGGAAACAAAAGGTGTGTAGGTGTACTACCGTATAGTTTAGAATCCTTAAGCCTCTAACACTAGGGTCCACCAAGGTTCAACTGTATGGATCGTCCCAAACCAGGGAATGGAGCGAGGGACAGAAGGATCCTGAGAATGCCTCACAAGTATGGATCGTGAATGCTCTGATCTATTTGTAAGACTCCCTCTCCCAACCCATACTCGAGTCGGGTCGGAGACGGGCCTTACAGCCCAAGAAGTCCACACAGTGCTTTTCGAGTTGCAACGACCCACTCTACCAAACACTAGTTGGACGCCTTCTCGGGCATGAATCCCAACCATACACATCACATCACATATATGCAAAAGCAATAACAGAAAGCCAACTATATATATATAGGCACATACATATATACATAAGAGTAAAAGCATAGGCCATAACCACTGTTTATTTATGCGTGCCCGTGGGCACCAGAATATTTAAAACTAGAACTCTCCCTCTTTCTCTCATGCCTAAGGCTCTAGAAACTCATATCTCAGAAGTCTAGCGACGATGAGGGTGCCTCTGCTTAGGTAGTCATATCTGCTGGTGCGCTGTCATGTAGTAACTGGACTTCACGGTGCTATGTCTTCTATGAATGGCTATTTAAATAACCGTTAGTCACAGAGCTAAGTGGAAACACATCTCCTCTCCGGATCCATATCATGGGGACGAGCCTACACACCCAACAATAAGTAAATAACTGAAGCAAGAGAGAGTTAGCATCATCATTTCATTATAGTGAATTTTCATTTCATATGCTAGAAACAAATATCTGAAAGAGTGCAACGTAATATAAATGGAGAGCTAGCAGCATAAACATCAGTTATATATTCAGCGCTCTACTAGCTATCACACAATTAACAGGTACTCATAACCTATAATGACACTGCAAGTGTTCAAAACCTGCCAATATACCGCCGGTATTCAAACCCCCCCCCCCCCACACACTATATCGACATAGATTGGACCGCTTCTCTTCAAGCAGAGTAGCAAACCCCGTAAGCCTCACCAATGTGGTCATCAATGATAGTGGTCAGTCCTGCCACTTCTGGGTGTGGTTGTACTGCACTACCCATGCCCCTACATACAACCAGGTGTACTCATGGATGTGAACGACATCCGACGAATTCTGAAATTTAGGCTGACCAACAGAGGAAAACCCAACGGGGAAAAATACAACGGTTGGTCACCTATAGTATACATTTCCCTGTAGCCATAAGTCATCGACCATCCCGTACCGGTACGAACGGACTATAGAAGTGACTGACCTTTTACTATTTACCACAAGCAATTTACAAGCATTCAATTTTATCTAATTTTGCTGGCATGCATCAGGTCCGCGTCTACCCTACTAGGCTTCAATTGGGCAAACGACCTTCTTAAAACATGTTGCTCAACTTTCAACAAGGAACATAACAAGTGTGAGAACACATTATTTGGGGCTAACTCTGGAGGAATATCTCGACTCCAGTTATCCCCAACTAACTCTCTACCAAAATCAACTGCTCGTTAGAGCGGGACCCGTGCTTATAAAGCTAAAATAATAAACTGCAGTAATTCAAATGCGCCAATAAAATGCCGCTAGAATTAAGCTACAGAAATGAAATTTTGAACTGAACACAATGAAATAAAATGTTGAAGTAAACTGGATCAGTACGAAACTGGAATAGTACTGAGCAGAAAGAACTGTAAATAAATTACTAAAAGGAATTGGATCAGTACACGACTGGAGTAGTACTGAAAAGAAAAAAGAACTGAAAGTACTGAAAGGAACGTGAGTAGTACAAGACTGGGGTAGTACTGAAAAGAAAGAACTAAACTGGTAGTAATGAAAAGGAACTTGATCAATACGAGACTGAAATAAAGAAAGTGCAATAAAGAAAAAGAGTTAGTAGTCCAATCACTCCATTCTCAGGAGGCTTCAGTTCCATCTCCGTCATAGGAGAAATGCTCAGTTTCATTTACGTTCATTGGAGGAATGTTTAGTTCCATATTCATTCATAGGAGGAATGTTCAGTTCTATCTCCGTTCAAATGAGAAATGTTCAGTTACATCTCCATTCAAAAGAGGAATGTTCAGTTCCATCTCCGTTCATAGGAGGAATGTTCAGTTCTATCTCCATTCGTAGGAGGAATGTTCAGTTCCATTTTTGTTCTTAGGAAGCTTTTTTTTAGTTTCACCCATTATTAAAATCTAATATTAGTTCAGTTGCGGCTCTTAAACACGGCTTAATCGAACTGGAGAAGCTTATTATAGGTTTCACATTGTATTATTTATTCACGAATGGTAGCCAACTTATTATAGGCTTCATTTGGCGCAGCGTTTGGAGCTCTCCGTTTGGGGCAAACACCGCCGCACGATGGGTAACCAAATGGCCAACGACGGCATTTTCTCCGTTTGCACCTGCCGTGCCATGAGAAACGGAGAGATTCTAACCGCGACATCCCCCCTCCGGTTCCAAAAGCCCTCCTTCTCCTCCTGCTGCCTGTGCAAAACGTCAAACCAAACGAAGCCTTAATTTCTCAAGTTGGGCCAAATTTAAGATTTTCATAAAAAGCCCGATTTTCCTCAAACATCAACCTCGAGAATCATTTCAAAATAATGGGGAAATACCAACACCCAATTCGAGGTTGGGCATTGATCTACTCAGAGCTCGTAATTCTCGTCTCCCAATTCGCTCAAAACGCCTGAGAATTACTTTAAAAAGGCGCTCGATAATTTGCAAAAATCCTCGAAACACTCCGAGCTTGAGGTCTTGCCTCGATAATTCTCGTCATTTATTTATTTGAAGCATAATTCTAAAATTAAATATGATCGCGCGTCATGATTTCTTTTTCCAAAATATTTGAACGCATCAAATTCAAAGCACAATCTTAAGCTTTGAAAAATTAAAAGATCTTCAATTTTTACCCAAAAGTCCACAAATTTTTATACAACGTCAAAGAGGGCCTAATTTGAGCCTAGTAATATTTTCAAAATTTTCCGATCAATTTTTGTCATATAATTTGACCAAACAAATTCTATTTAGACTTTTTAAGACACCAAATTAATTTATAAAAATTCCAAAAATTTTGAGTAGATAACACTCATCAAGAGGAACAACTGTCATGTTCAATAATTTTTTTCCTAAGAGTCTAGATTCTCTTAAACAACATCAATTTTCTAATTGGAATTTGGTCTGCATTTAACAAATTTTTCAAAAACGGGTGGCTGAGATTGAGCCAACCCGCGTGTTTTATCCTTCTATTCGCACAGCGGATCTAGCATTGATCCGCTGTGGGGGGAGCTGATGTTGAGGCAGGGGTTGGAATTCTAATAATATCGATCGTCCGATCTCATCGTGAAGATCGGAAAACAACTACTGCTCCCCAGTGGTACAGAGGGTGGCGGCCTCTGCCACCACCGTAAAACAGCTGCCAATCACCGGTGCTGCCCCCGGTCTACTCGCAGGGGGGCAGCGAGTCATTTGGTGGTTGTCCGGCGGCCAGGCACAACCAGCCCCCGTCAGGAATTTAACCTGAGAGCAGAGTGGCGCGACCTGCTCTGCTCCTGACGATACCTCACCGCCCTGCATCTCTTGTGGCTTTCACTCCACTACTCCACCCCGGCCGACGCACCGGGGGTCGGCCTTCCCTCTGGTGGTGGCCCGGCGGTCCTACGTCACTGGGAAAATAAAGTAGAGAAAAATATTACTTTACGGGTACCACCAGAGCGGCGATTTTCGGCGGCACCACGAGCCTCCGCCGCCGGGGAGGAACATCCTGTTGGAACCCTAGTTTGGATTTGGGCAAGGAATACTATTAGGATGTTTAGATTGACCCAAAATGTATAGTCAGGGTCATAGGTTTGCTTCCAGGTTTTGCCTCAAAAGAACCCAACAGAATTGTTGAAAGAATTTCAAAGGAAATGCAGTTTGTCAAAGGCAGAAAATCAGTTCGACGATAGTCGAACTCAGCTCGACGAACTTCGAACTCAGGTCGACGAAACTCAGAGTTCAAACTCTGAGTTGAGCTCGACGAACTCCGAGCTCCGGTCGACGATCGCTAAACTCAAAGATAGATTCTCAGCTTGACAAAATAGAAACTGAGCTCGACAAAGTACGAGCTCCGGTCAACGAAATATGTGCGGTTATGCAGACAGACGTTTACAGCTGGCAGATTATCTTAAGGATTAACTGCAGTCATTTAAAGCCCGAAACATTTAATGTTAACCATTCTTAAAGGATATAGCCGTTCAACAGCAGCAGTTAATGTGGTTAATTCCCTAGACATCTTTCTCTCTCGAGAATGCTTCATCCGCCTCAAGATAGAGTTAATTCAGTTTTGAATACGGCTCGGGGAAATATAATAATACACCTTTACAAAAAGCAAAGAAGTACATGGATAATATAGAGAGAACAGAGATCTTCATCTAGAGAATAATATCAAGTCACAGTGTTCTTCATCATCAGCTCCAGGCTTCCAAGAGACACAAATCAGTATCAGTCTAGAAAGTTTGATGGAGATCAACTTCAATCTGAAGGCCTACACCCTGAAGCAAAGTTCCCTTCTTTCCTGAACAGATCAACATCTCAGGGGAAGCTTTGACACCATCAAGGATCCACAAAGTCTTCTCAAGTTGCTATTGAGAAAGAGAAGACTAACATCACTTCTTTCTTCACCCCCACTGTAAAGGGTTCTCTACTCCCTTCAAAAGTGATTCCTGGTTGCAAGTCATCTGATCAAAAGACTTGAGGTTTGGTTTTTGAGCACCTGATCAAAAGCTCATTGGTGGCAGTCACCTGATCAAAAACCTGAGTGGATTCCTACCAGGGTGGTAGAAGAGTGGATGTACCCAGGTTGGGAAACCACTATAATCCTTGTGTCTTCTGTGTGCTTGCTCTGTTTTTTTATTTTTATGTTGTGCTTACTCTTCTATATAATATATATATTTAACTAGAGTAAATAAGATCTATCCCCTCACTTTCAATTGGTATCAGAGGAGGTTCCTTTGGTTGTACATGCTAACACCTGAACCAAAACGATCTGATAGTTCTTATTTTTCTTAAGAGTCTTCATGACACAAAATGAAGAGTTCTCAAGCACCAGACCTCCTATGTGCAATCTAGATAAGCTTGCACTATGGAAGACAAGGATTAGACTTTTTATAAACTCTATTGATGAAGAAATTTTCAATTCCATTTTGACAGGTCCTTATCAACCATTGGAAACAACAAGCATGAATGTTGTTCCATCATCTCAATGGACAGAAGCCCAAAAAAGGCTAAAGATGGTTGATGCACAAGCAATGAACTTTCTTGCTCAATCAATGTCTGATGACATTTTTCAGGAAATTGTTGAATGCACCTCAGCAAAGGACATCTGGGACTCCCTCACAGCAATGGCTGCTGGATCAGCTAAAAATAGAAAATATGATGCTGATACGTGGAGTGATTCTAAAGCTTCATCCCATGCAACTGAGGATGAAGAAGAAACAAGAGCAAGAGAGTTTTGTCTGATGGCAATCAATGCGTCATGCAGTAATGCTGAAAAAGAATCTGAATCAGAATGTGAATCAGAAGAGGATGAGGTAATCTCTTTCTTTGATTTTTCTTCATATCAATTCAAAGAAGATTTTAAAATCCTTTGTAAAGATTTAATTCAATCTGAGAAAGATATAAAACTTCTTAGAGAAAAATTAAAGATTCCTATTTCTAAAAATATGAAACTCAATGAAGAATTATCAATTACTTTAGAACAAATAGCATCAATAAAATCAGTTAAAGATAAAGAAAAATTAATAAATTTTCAGAAATTTTTTGCTCAACATAATTCATCGAACCAAGCTCGACAAAAACAACACCATTCGTCGAACTCAGCTCAACGAACTATGAACAAAGATTTCTGGTCAGGAAACTTTGATCGACGAAAGAAATTTGCTTCGTCGAACCTAGATCGACGATCGTGGAACACAGAAAACAAATGTTATCATTCTGTGAACAGAGATAGACGATCTCACTACTCTTCGTCGAACTCAGATCGACGAAATTATTTTTCGTCGAACTCAAAATTTCAGAACAGAAATTTTTATCCTTTTGAAAATTATAATCAAACTCAAATATTCACAAATCCTTTTACCAAGTGGTTCATCCCTTCTAGGAAATTTCACCCTCTAGGTTACGAAAATCATCCTGAGTGTTCTTTTATATCTAATTATTATGAAAAAGAACTAGGACCCAAGGTAATCTGGGTCAAGAATTCCTAACTTCTTATTTCAATAAAAGACCCTTCAGTACAGGGGTAGTTGCATAGGGGGAGACTGCTTTAGAGGATACAGTAGCAGCAGCTTCAATTAATTAGAAATCAGGGGGATGATATCAAGATAACTATTGAATACAGCAGGAGCAACATATCTGAAATATGCTCAGTTAAAGATAAGCAAAGAAAAGCTACGGAGCCTATCAGAAGTTTCTCATATTTATATTTCAAAAACTTAATTTTTATTTATTTTATTTGTTGGGTATTGCATCCACAATAACCCAAATTTGCATGAAGTCACCCTTGAACTAAGATGAATTAAGTTATATTTGATATCCTTGTTCTAGTTGAATGTTTGCAGATTCTCAGTGCTAAATGTAGACCAATGTCAGTCTACAGTGGGTCAGGAACACAGGATCATACAGTGTAATCCCTCATTGTGTGATTCAAAGTGTTGACTCATGTGTAGCCTCTCAATTGGGATACACTTCATATTCAAACATTGGGAGCATGGGATGAAGACAGGACCAGAAGAGAACATTCTCTAAAAGTC
The DNA here is from genome assembly GCA_039513925.1 of Platanthera zijinensis. Lineage (NCBI taxonomy): Eukaryota > Viridiplantae > Streptophyta > Magnoliopsida > Asparagales > Orchidaceae > Platanthera > Platanthera zijinensis. The sequence continues at coordinate 95,686,429 of CM077097.1, forward strand.
TTGAAAATTATCTAAGTCAAGTTCTCGAGAAGCAGCCTCAGAGTTCTCGAGAAGTGTTGTTTAGTTCTCGAGAAGCAGCCTCAGAGTTCTCGAGAAGTGTTGTTTAGTTCTCGAGAAGCTCTCATAGTTATCGAGAAGCTCAACTACAAAGTTCATGAGAAGTCTGGACAGATTCAAGAAATGTTCTAAGTTATAGTTCTCGAGAAGTCATCTTTGTTCTCGAGAAGTCTTGGTCAGTTCTCGAGAAGCCTAAGGTATAGTTCTCGAGAAGTCTTACTTGTTCTCGAGAAGCCTAAGGTATAGTTCTCGAGAAGTCTTATTTGTTCTCGAGAAACTTGGCTTCAGTTCTCGAGAACTGCCAGCTCAATTTCTTGAATAAGTCAGGATTTGCCTCAGAAATTTTTCTAAGTTAAGTTCTCGAGAAGTCTTATTTAGTTCTCGAGAAGTCCTCCCTCAGTTCTCGAGAAGTCTTTCTCTTTGTTCTCGAGAAGTTCAGAAAAATTGTCTAAGTGCTTGTTCTCGAGAAGTTCTGAAGTCTTCCTAAGTCAAGTTCTCGAGAAGTCAATTAGTTCTCGAGAACTAAACCTTGTGTTCTCGAGAAGTCCAAATCCTTTCTAAAGAATTTAGTTCCCGAGAAGTCTTGACAGTTCTCGAGAACTCAGATCCTAGTTCTCGAGAACTAAAGCCACTTCTTGAGAGCTAAGTTGTTTTTCCAGAAATTTTTGTTCTAAGTCCAGAACGGCCGAAATTTCAAATACCTCGACTTGATTGGTCCACGTGTCGTAATGAATGTCTTTTCTAGCCGTTAAGGGTAATCCTATATAAAGTCTTTTCACTAAGACATAACCCTAAGCAGAATAGAAAAAAAAGAATCTCTTAAGAGCGGACCCCGTACTTTCCTAATTTACTGGTTCGGCCGACTTTCTCTCAAGAACGACATCTGAAGCCGCCGCTCACGTCAAGATCGATCTCTCTGCACTCGATCTAAAAGATCTGCTGATCAAGGAATCGGTTTTCTCTCCTTGATCGAGTAGATTCAAGTTCTCTCAGGTCAGATTTTCAAAGGATATTCTTCTACAAATTCTGAAAGAGCCTCAACGATTCAAGAAGAAGACCTAGAGACATATTGTTTCAGATCTGAGAATATTTCTGTTTGTATTTTTCAATCTCTATTTGTAAATCTTGTAGGAGATTATTCTCCGAGTGTAGGAGCGTTGTGCTCCGAGTGGTAGGAAGTTTTTTCTCTTCCGAGTGTAGATCCGTTTGGATCGAGTTTTGTAGGAACGTGGTTCTGAGGTGTAGGATTGGTTTGCAATCCGAGATAGTGGAGTAGCCGAGTTTAGTGATTTGCTAGATCGGTGAGGAAAGTGGGCGTACCCAAGATCGGGGAACCACTATAAATCTCTTGTCGTCTGTGTGATTGCTTGCTTACTTATTTGTGCTAGTCGCTAAATTTTTTATTCCGCATTAGACGCACATCTCACCTATTCACCCCCCTCTAGGTGATTTAGGTAGACAACTTACATCTTTCAATTGGTATCAGAGGGAGGTTGATCGTTAAAAGGTTAACACCTTGATCTGATCCTTCCCAAGTTATCTTTAGAGAAGTATCAAGCATGAGTAAGACCAAGGATTTTACTAAGCTCCCTATATGCACCAAGAACAATTTTCCTATGTGGAAGGAAAGAATTAAACTCTTCATGGAAGCAGTTAACCCTCAGATCTTCATGATTGTTGAAAGAAGGTCCGTATGTTCCTATGATTGCATCAATAATAGATCCAACCAGACAAGTCCCAAAGAAGTTGATGGACTTGGATAAGGACGAGATTGCACTTGTCTCCCTGTACAAGAAAGCCAAACATATTATAGCAAGTGAAGTCGATGACTCGATGCTGCAAAATCTGATTCATTGCCAGTCTGCCAAGGAGATGTGGCAATTCCTGGTGACTCTGATGGAAGGCACTGAAGAAGTTAGGGACGATCGGAGATCCCTTCTAAATCAGAATTATGACGCCTTCAAGAAAGGTCAGAAGGAAGCCATAGCTGATACCTTTGAGAACTTCTTAAAGATAGTCAATGGCCTAAGAGTTTATGGCCGAGTCTTCACAAATGGGGAACTGAATGACAAATTCTTAAGATCCCTGACCAAGGAATGGGATAATAAGGTATGCGCCATTCGAGAGTTCAGAAGGTTAGCCGAGACGGACCCGCAGAATCTATTCGGAAAGCATATGTCTTACGAGCTCAAAAACAACTCAAGAAGCTGAAGAAGAGATGAGCAGGTCTGCATTCATGGAGAAGTCTGTCGCTCTGAAGGCAGATAGCTCAAGGAAGACAAAGGCTAGCTCTCCTACCCCAGCTCCTGAAGCTGATGAAGAAGAATCATCTGAGCCAAGCTCCTCTGGCTCAGAGCTATCTGATGGAGAGTTCTCTCTACTCTCAAGACAGTTCAATAAATTCTTGAACAAGAAGAAGTAATGGAGAGGCAAGGATGCCTCCTATAGAAGATCACGCAATGATGGTGATCGCCACAGAAAAGGCTCAAGCAACCACGATAAGTAAGGTTCTAAACCGAATAAACATTATTCGACTGACATCGTTTGTTATTATTGTAATAAGCCAGGTCACGTCATTGTGGATTGCCCCCACAAGAAGAAAGAGGGTGGCAAAAGAGAAGAGAAGAAGTCCTACAGTAAAAAGAGGATAGAAAAGAGCCTGTTGGCCAAGAAGGGCAAAACCCTCAGTGACTCCGACTCATCTGAGTTAAGTGCAGAAGAGGAAGAAGCCTACTTTGGGCTAATGGCTCTAACTGATGATGAACAAATCCCCCAGTTCACTGGGGAGGTAAAATCTCACACCCCTCTTTCAGAATCTAATGATGATAGTGAGCAAGAGGGCTATCCCTCTGAGGATGAATCTGAACTCATGGGACAATATAAGGAGTTACTCGAGGCTTACGACAAATGTCGCCGAGTCGTGAAAACTCAAGCTAAAGAGATAAAGTCTCTAAAAGCTACAGAGAGTGCCTTAAGAGAAGATGTAACATCCCATTTCCAACTAGACCCCTAAGAGTGGTTTTGTCATAACAAAACCCTAGGAAGCCCAAGGAAGAGTCAAGTGGACCTGGTGGTGTGGATAGGGGCACTATGGTCTGCACTTAGCAGATCTCTAAACCTTGGTTAAAAGTGATCATGGGGCTTCACCAAGACTCCAAGACCCCACCCATACCCTTATAACCCTAGGAAGAGATCTATGGGTCACTAAGGACCCATGGAGAGTAGTCAATGGGGCTAAGTTGACCAAAGTCAACTATAACCATAATTGGGTCAAATTGACCTACACAAGGTTCAATTGCAGTCCCTTAGCCCAGTGGACCCCACCCATACCCTCCTAGACCTAGTAAGAGGTCAATGAGTCACTAAGGACCCATGGAGAGTAGTCAATAGGGCTAAGTTGACCAAAGTCAACTATATTCCTAATTAGGTCAAATTGACCTACATAAGGGTCAATTGCAGTCTATTGGCCAAATGGACCCCACCTATACCCTCATAAGCCTAGTGAGAGGCCAATAGGTCACCAAGGACCCATTGGGACCAATCAAAAGGGCTAGTTTGACCAAAGTCAACCCTTGACCTAAAATGGTCAAAATGCCCTAGTTAAGGGCCAAGTGACCTCCAAGGGCCAATCCAACCCCACCTTGACCCTAGGAGAGGCTAATGGCTCACCAAGGACCTATTAAGGAAATCTCAAGAATCAAATTAACCTAGGTGGGCCCTAGTCCAACTTTGGGTCAAGTTAGCCCAAATGGGCTAACTCAAGCTCAAGCCCATTACATTGGGGCTAACCTTGACTTAAGTGGCCAAATGGATTTGTGGGCTGACATGGGACATGTAGGAGCCAAAAATTCAGGCATGGTGACTAGGAGAGAGAAAGTCACCCATGGAGGAGAGAGAAAGAGAAGGAAGAAGAAGGGAGGAGGACTTTGTGCTCCTCCTTCCCCCTCCCCAACCTCCCCATTCATTTCAGAAGGACAAGGGGGAGTGCAGCAGCCATTGTAGACTGATTAGAGCAAGCTCCACCCCCCCTACCAACCTAGCCGCCAAGATTGACCATGGCCAAAAATGGCACATGGCAATTCAGCCACCTAACTCCCTCCTCTCCCTCTTTAAAAGCTTCAGTGAGGTCCAAGGAGCATTTCCCACCACTTTCCTGAAGAAGCCAAGCTGTTTCACTGAGTTTTTGAAGAAAACCGACCACCACCACCACCATGGCATTCCGGCGATCCTCCCGACTTCAGACCGCCAAAAAGGTCCTCCTCCACTCCTTCTTGCATGGGTAGATCGTAGGGATCATTAGAACCAAGGTTGGAGCTCAGTTGAGCCCAATCGAAATTTCAATTTCATGGTTTTTCCATGATTTTTCCGCTTGTCGGGATCGCCGGAGCAGTGCTCCCCGGTGGCCGTGCCGCCGCCTGGAGATAGCCCCGACCACCACGAAGGTGTCGGCGGCGGTGGCAGGCCTGGGAGGTGGCCGGAGCGACGGCGGCAGCCGCTGGAAGTTGGCCCAGGCAGGATTAATCCTGGCCGTTGGTGCGTGGGGACGATGACGTGATGCCATCCAGGGCTGCGCTAAGATTCGTGCAATGATGATATTAAACCATAGCTTAAATACTTGTATCATTTCATTATCTGTCACACTAATTCTATTTATTTGTTTTAATTATTAAAAATACTTAAAGCTATTTTCAGAAAAAGTGGTTAGCATCAAAAATGTAGCCCTATGAGTCTACTTTCAGAAAAAATTGGTTTGAACCAATTTGGGTGACTGGTCTGACCAGAGCACTCATTTCGGTGGGGTCTATACAAATGAATAGGCAGTCATTAAAGTAGATGCCCACACTTCATCCTTGGTCCAAATGAGCTGAAATTTTGGCAGGGAGTCACCCTACCCTATACCTAGACCCTGCCCAAAAATGGGAATTTTTGGGAATAATTTTCCTATAGTTTTGTAAATAATTTAATTATGCTAGGGTAATTTAAATTATGGGTCAAATGAAATCCAAATTCAACCAAATTTTGGTGGGATGGATATGAGGTCAATATATACCTCTGGTTAAAATTTCATTAAGTTTGGAGTTGATTTGAATGGGATTCAAGCAAACCCTAGCCTTGCCCTAAGAAGGGTATTTTGGTCCAAAATGTACTTTTGGCTTATAGTGTCCAATTCACCTCAACAGAGGTTCAAATTTGGTACACTGGTTTGGCATGACAATATACACCTCCCAAAGAAAAATTGGGGGCATTGGAGTTGGTTTGGCCCAAGATCCTAGGTCAAACCCTAAGGAAGGGCTTTTGTACCTTGTGAAGGGCATGTGGTCATATCACCTTGTATGGCTATGAAACTTTGTAGGGATTGTATTATAGTCACTTTAACCCTCTGGTGAAAATATTAGGGTATTTTGGAAGGTTTAGGACCCTCAAATCCCTAACCCTAGCTCAGGGCACAAATGTGTTGGGTTAGGAATGGGTTAGCTAAAACCCTTTAAAATGATATAAAATTTTGGTAGGATGGTCATAAGGATATTAAGAAGCCTTGGTAATTTATTTAGGAATTTTGGAGTATTATTTATGGCACTTCATTTGTAACACAAGAAATGCTTAAATTAAGTAAATAAATTATTATGCTACCTCTGACCCTTGAGAGGTCATGAAATTTTGGCAGAGGATGTTTTGAAGCATAATGAGTTTATATAAATTTTATAAAAATTCTTGGACATGTATATGAGGTAGTTAGTTCACAAGCCTGTCATTTGATGGAATTATTCACAAATTTATTTAAGCCCATTTACTGATAAATAAATTATGACATTTGGCCCAAACCATTTATATGCCATTAGATTCATATTTGAAATTTCTCTGAATTTTTGGAAGCAATATAGTATTTTATATTTCTTAAATAAATTTCCAAGGATTTAAATGAATTATTGATTTAAGGATAAAACCTTACTGAAAAGAATTATATATTTTGGAAGATAAGTTATATCATTAGTTTGAGTAACATATAAAATTTGTAGAATGATGCCTTGAATGAAAATAGTACTTCATGTACATTATTGGAAATTTTAGACATTAAAATAATTAAATAAATTATCAAATAAGTAAGGAAAATTTTGGAACTCTGGACTTAGGATTTAAAGGTCATAATGGACCTCCATTAATTATTATAGGGGTGTTGGATGATTATTTGATATACTTCCCATTTTACATGAAGTTTGACTTGGTGGTCTGCATTTAGTAATTTTGGAAAATTGTTTATATAGTTTGTTTGAAGTTTATCACTCCTTAATTTACTTATGATATTTATCCCAGAGCATTTATATGCCTTTGTTATCATGTTGGAAGTTTACTTGAAATTTTAGGAGTAATATTACCCTATTTTAATGAAATATTGTGGGATAATTTAAAAATAGAAGCAGTGGCCAAAACCTTGCTGAAAAAGCAAGAGATCTTGGATATTAGGTTAATTGTTTATAATGAGTATAGCATAAACCTGGGGAGATTCTATCTTGTCAAATTTGGTACCTTCAGTTCAATCTTGGAGACTTTGGCCACTATAAATATTTAATAAATTCCTAGATAAATAGGAAAATTGTAAAACTCTGGACTTGGGCAATAAAGGTCATAATGGACCTCCATAAATTATTATAGGAGTATCGGATGATTATTTGACATACTTCTCATTTTACTTAACATTAAACATTGGTGGTCTGCATATAGTAACTCTTCAGAAATGATCTAGAGTGCAAGTTAGGTACATGAGTCAAAAATTGGTGGAATGAGTTCATCACTCAGGGTTGGACGAGATAGGAATGAGTTTGACTAAATGTTGGGTGATGTTTGGGATCGACGAAAGATCGTCTCCCCCATAAAGTGGAAGGTTAAATCACCTTAGGTCTAGTTACTATAATCTGGAAATGAAATGGGTAAAACCTAAGTCGTAGGCATATGAGTAGATAGTAAATATAGGATTTCACACTCTCACACCCCAGTGTCCCGGGAGTTAGTATGGGTTACTTGGGCAATGAGCCCGGTAGTTATTGGGTATGGTAGTCTGGCGAGCTTCAACTCGGTTGTTGATTATGACAGACGGGATAGTCCGGGGAGCTTTGGCTCGGTAGTAGATTATGACGGACGGGATTGTCCGGTGAGCTTTGGCTCGGTTGATGGTTATGGCGGACGGGATAGTCCGGGGAGCTTTGGCTCGGTGGTAGATTGTGACGGACGGGATAGTCCGGGGAGCTTTGGCTCGGTAGTAGATTATGACGGACGGGATTATCCGGTGAGCTTTGGCTCGGTTGATGGTTATGGCGGACGGGATAGTCCGGGGAGCTTTGGCTCGGTGGTAGATTGTGACGGACGGGATAGTACGGGGAGCTTTGGCTCGGTTGTAGATTATGGTGGACGGGATTGTCCGGTGAGCTTCGGCTCGGTTGGTTGTTTGACTCATAACTACTGCATGTGCATAAAAGGTTTAAGGTGGTGGGTCTTCGATATTGGGGAGTTTGATGCTCCGACACCAATATCGTTGGCTCGGCAAGTGTGGTGAGCACTTCGCCAACAGAATTCCGGTGCGCCAGCCGGCAAGAGTACGCAGGCGTCCGCTTAGTGCACCAAGCATTGAGGCGTACGATAGGTCTGACCGGTAGTGCTTTACTGGTTTAGAGGTGGGCGAGGCCCAACCCACCGCTTCCGTCTGCCACTACGGAGGTATCCTGGGAGGTAACAGCTCCGAAAGGGGGAACTAAAGGTCTGTGTACACAGAGTCGAGTGGGTGAGTTGCACTTGCATGTTCACATCATAGCATAATTGTATTTCATAGCATAACCATTGCATAAAACCGGACACCTAATGTATAAGCGGTATGGGACGCTCTATACATTAGGCCTGGCAAAACGACCCCTTGGCTTATAAGTTCGTGCGAGCGTGCTTATAAGTCAAGGTTCTCTTTCAATATTATAAGCCTGCTAATAGAACCGACACCCTATCGTATAAATCGGTATGGGACTTTTTATACGATAGGAGCCCTGCAAAAGATCCCTTAGCTTATGTGTACCCACATAAGTTAAGGTTGCTTATTTAATTTTGTATAATTATTATCATGCGTACACTGTTAGTTTAGTTCCGCTGCCATCTGGAATTTGACTATTCTCCACCTTCATGTCCTTCCCTTTCCTTCTCCCCGCTCGGTGCTTAGGAGCCATGGGAAAAGGGGTGGGAGACGATAGGACTTAGTCTTTTAGACTAACGGTTTTCGAACCACATCATTTAGGGGACTACGGAGCCCAGCATGGAGGAGCAGCCCCAGAGGTCGGCACGCTTGGAGATCGGACAGTCTAGCACTGGAGTCCAGACAGCAGGGACAGTGAGTCCCGAACTATAGTAGTTGTATTAGTTTGCTTCCGCGATGAGTGAATTGTAGTGAGGACTTGATGTACCGGGCATAAGCCCGAGATTTTCATTATATGTACTATCTATGGACACTCCCTTCGTGGAGTTTATTTTTCTATATATGTGATTTCTGTGGACTTGCTTTTATACTTATGCTACAGTAGAGATCGATTTGGCCGGCAGAATCGGCGTCTTGTAGTGACAACCTTCCCGAGTGCGAAGGTATCACCGCAAGGCGGCGGTTCTGGGCCTAAGACCCCGGTGTCGAAAAAGAAAAAAAATGGGGGTCTTACAAGTGGTATCAGAGGAAAATATATCGATCGAAATGTAGCAGTCCACTAACCCTGGGACACCCCCGCTCGAGTTTAGTTTGAGGACAAACTAAGCAGCAGAAGCAATGGTGGGCCCATATGGGAAATCACATGAAAATTGTCCACTTTTAGTTAAATCTGTGAGACTTCTTATAATTGTCTTCTATTACGCAGCCCTCAGCGCAGCCAACACCACAAGGCGGAGTTCAGCAGACTCCGACGGTTGCACCACCTCCCCCGGTCCCCACTCCATTCTTGCACTCGGAGATGGGTCAAACGCTGACGGCCATTCTAGATGCTTTCAAGGCTCAGCAGGTTCCGGCTCCGCAGCCGAACCCGGGGGCCAATTGGCTGAGCATCTTTCGAGGACTCTATCCTCCATCTTACTTGGGGACTGAATCCGCTGTCCGGACAGAGGAGTGGCTAGATATTATGTACGAAATGCTGACTGGGATACGATGTCCCTGGGAGGAGAAGGTGGCCTTGGTTGTCTCCTGCCTAGAGTCCCATGCAAAGAGGTGGTGGAAGACGCTGCTGGATACAACATTTGCTGATAGGGAGGTTACAGAAATCTCCTGGGAAGAGTTCAGGACCGCTCTCCTAGAACATTTTGTTCCACAATCAGCCAGGGATGAGTTGGAGGAACGGTTCTTACAGTTGAAGCAGGGTACCAGGACGGTGGTAGAGTACCATCGGGAGTTCGACCACTTGGCTCGCTATGCAGATTCGTATCAACTAGATGAGGCGGGCTACACAAAAAGGTTTTATAAGGGTCTACGAGAGGACTTGAGGGAGGCCCTTCTGTTCGTTTCTGACGGACCTATCTCCCGGATCTTGGAGATGGCCAAGAGGATTGAGGCTGACTGGCACACGACTCAGGGCCGAAAGAGGCCAACAGAGGACCAGGGCCGAGGAGCTCGGAATGATCAGCGGCGGGGCCGCATCACAGATGGGAGAGAAGGAGGAAGAACAGAAGACCAACCTCGTCAGGAAATAAGATGAGAGCCGAGGGAGCCGGTGGTAATGGCTCCTCAGCCTCTTCAGATGAGGGAAGCACCAAGACTTGGGGGCATGGCATTTCCCCCACCAGAGTGCTACAACTGCCATCAAATAGGGCATATTCGGAGAAACTGCCCCATGAGGGAAGCACCTCTACCAGCACCACAGGTTGCCCCGCATGCCCAGCAGTTTGGAGGACGAGGACGTGGTCAAGGACGTGGTTTCCAGGGTGCAGATCGTAGGCTGCAGAGGGAGCAAATTTATGCACTGGATCTGGCTTAGCCCCGAAACCCGGAGCAAGTAATCACTGGTACGTCTGAAAATTTTGGTTAAAGTTATTTCCTCATAAAGTTAAATTTGATATAGAAGTGACAATCTAGGAAAGAAAACCATAGCTAGAATTCTGAGACATTTAATTTTTCCAAAACTCTAGGAATAGTTTTCATCAGCGGCAAACCCGCTTATACGCTATTTGATACGGGTGCTTCGGACTCATTTGTATCGGAGGCCTTCATAGAAGGATTGGAAGGCGTGGAACGATTCACGGGTCTGATGATGAGGATACGACTACCCGACGGATCAGAGTTGTTCACCTCTGCCCACTGCAACATGGAGGCGGAGATCGGCGGAAGGATATTTGAAGCTCCAGCGACGATCATAAAGATGCCAATCTTTGATTTGATCCTAGGGATGACGTGGTTGAACTGGAATCATGCTCAAATTGACTGCACGTCCAAAAGAGTTACCGTAAGACATGGGGATTCCTACCTCGTCATTGAAGGTATTAAATCTATTCCCCCTCTCATACTGTCGTCTGTACAAGCCGTCAAGGCTCACTTACAGGGGGAAGAAGTGTATGAAGTAATATTTGAGATGACTGAGACCAAGGTCTCCGCCTCGGATATTCCAGTGGTGCGAGATTTTGCTGACGTATTTCCAGAGAAACTGCCTGGGCTACCCCCGCACCGGGAGCAGGATTTCCGGATACAGCTGGTGCCGGGGGCTAAGCCGGCAGCTAGGGCCCCTTACCGGATGGCCCCGAAGGAATTGACAGAGTTTCGAAGCCAACTCCAAGAACTGGTGGAGGCTGGATTTGTCCGACCGAGCTCTTCGCCTTGGGGAGCCCCGGTCTTGTTCGTTAAAAAGAAGGACGGAACTCTGAGACTGTGCATCGATTACCGAGCACTAAACCGATTGACAGTCCGAAACACTTATCCGTTGCCAAGGATAGATGAGCTGTTTGACCAGCTAGAAGGTGCGCATTTCTTTTCCAAATTGGATTTGAGGTCTGGTTACTACCAGCTAAGGATCCAGGAGGAGGACATTTCGAAAACTGCTTTCAGTAGTCGATATGGGCTATATGAATTCACAGTGATGCCCTTCGGGCTCACAAATGCGCCATCGGTATTTATGAGCCTTATGAATCAGGTGTTCGAAGAATATTTAGATGTGTTTGTCATCGTGTTTATCGATGACATCCTTATTTACTCAAGGACAGAAGAGGAGCACACACGGCATCTGACGCTGACCTTGGAGAGGCTACGGGAGCACAAGCTTTATGCAAAGATTAGCAAATGCCAGTTTTGGTTGAAGGAGGTGGCCTTCCTAGGCCATATCATCAGTGGTGCTGGGTTGGCAGTGGACCCGGCCAAGATCCAAGCGGTTCGGGACTGGCCACAATTGAAGACGACCACAGATGTACGAAGTTTCCTAGGACTTGCCGGTTACTACCGGAAATTCGTAGAGGGATTCTCTCGTATCGCCCTCCCACTCACATCTCTGACAAGGAAGGAGGTACCCTTTATCTGGACCCCACGATGTGAAGAGGCTTTTCAAGAGCTAAAGGGGCGACTCACTTCGGCTCCAATACTTGCCCTTCCTTCAGGGAAAGAAGGATTCCAGGTCTACACCGATGCCTCCTACCAGGGCATGGGGGCAGTACTTATGCAGAATGGTCATGTGATAGCTTACGCTTCTCGGCAGCTGAAGAAGCACGAGCAAAACTACCCAGTTCATGACTTAGAGATGGGAGCGGTCATTTTTGCACTAAAAGTCTGGCGTCACTATCTGTACGGTGTCCACTGCGACATATACTCCGACCATAAAAATCTGAGGTATGTGGACACACAGAAGGAGCTAAACATTAGACAGAGACGATGGGTGGAATTTTTAGCAGACTACCAGTATGAGATGCACTACCACCCTGGAAAGGCGAATGTGGTAGCAGATGCATTAAGCCGAAAGACCACAAACGCTGGAGTAGGAACACCGTTGATGGCCTTGGAGTTAATACAGATGTTTGATAAGATGCAAGTATCCCTGGTGTCTGAGGATCACCCTGAGTTATACTGAGAATATCTGTCGTCGTTAATCACCACGGATGACATACGAGAACGGGTCAAGGATGGACAGAGGCAGGATACTCAGCTAGAGCCGATATTCCGGTCCTTAGAAGTAGGCATTGTGGGAGATTACACACTGAGGGATGATTTAGTATGCTTCAGAGGACGGGTCTACATACCAGGGGAGGCCAGATCCGGGAGGACATCATGATGGAGGCTCATTGCAGTCGATATTCGGTACACCCGGGGATTACGAAGATGACTGCAGATCTAAAGAAGACTATGTTCTGGCCCGGCATGAAGAAGGATATCACCTACTTCGTGACCCGTTGCAAGGCGTGCCAATTAGTAAAAGCGGAGTGCAGAAACCCCGCAGGATTATTGCAGCCACTCCCAGTACCAGAGTGGAAGTTCGATGATATCGTCATGGACTTTATACATGGACTTCCTCGATCCAGGACAGGGAATGATTCGATATGGGTGATCATCGACCGACTGACGAAGGTGGCGAGGTTTATTCCAATCAGGAAGGATGACTCGGTGGGGGTGTTAGTCCGGAAATTTGTGGAGCAGTTCGTCCGTTATCATGGCGTCCCCAAGACGATTGTGTCGGACCGGGATGGACGATTTACGTCCAGGGAGTGGAGGTCAGTGCATACTTACTTGGGCACTCGACTAACCTTCAGTACGGCTTTTCATCCCCAGACAGATGGACAGACAGAACGGACCAACCGGACTTTGGAGGATTTACTACGACTCTGCGTATTAGATCGCGGTGAACCATGGGAGAAGTTATTACCACTGATCGAGTTCTCGTATAATAACAGCTACCAGTCCAGTATTAAAATGGCTCCTTATGAGGCGTTGTATGGACGAAGGTGCAGGACTCCTCTGTCATGGATACAGGACGAGGATCCTAAGGCATTGGGTTCGGAGTTTGTCGAGGACACTGAGGCTCAGGTAAGATTGATATGGGGTAGAATGCTGGAAGCACAGAGCCGGCAGGCTAAGTATTACGATGCTCGGCACCGTCAGGTGGAATTCCAGGTAGGAGATCAGGTGTTCTTGAAGATCCGGCCAATGCATGGAGTTACTCGAGTACGCGGATAGAGGAAGAAGCTTAGTCCAAGATACATGGGGCCTTATAGGATCCAGGAGCAGATCGGTCCCTTGGCATACAGGCTGGAGCTGCCATCGGAGCTGGCGAGTCTGCACGACGTATTCCATATATCCTCTCTTAGGAGAGCTCTACTACGTCCAGAGCAACAAGTTACAACCACAGATGGACCGATAGCATCTGATCGGTCAGTTCACCTAGAACCGGTCCGGATTGACGACAAGGGGGTACGAGTTTTACGCCACAAGAGGGTTCCGTTAGTCAAGGTCCTGTGGATAAATCACGGAAGAGAGGAGCACACATGGGAGCCCCAGGACTTGATGCGACAAAAATATCCGGAACTCTTCAGTCAGGTATTCCTCGCAACCACTCAAGATGTTCAATTTCCTTCCTAATTTAAACTAGTAGAACTGAAATTTCAAGGTTATGGGCTAAACTTTTGTTTATTGGGGTCTAGACTTTGCCAATTGGGCAATTTGATCTTAATATTGACAAACATCTTTGAACATCATGGGATGTTACAAGTTGCCGCTCCCTGATAGGAGTCCCCGTAGGCTTAACCTGGATTTCGGGGACGAAATCTTTGTTTTGTTTATTGGGATTTGTAACATCCCATTTCCAACTAGACCCCTAAGAGTGGTTTTGTCATAACAAAACCCTAGGAAGCCCAAGGAAGAGTCAAGTGGACCTGGTGGTGTGGATAGGGGCACTATGGTCTGCACTTAGCAGATCTCTAAACCTTGGTTAAAAGTGATCATGGGGCTTCACCAAGACTCCAAGACCCCACACATACCCTTATAACCCTAGAAAGAGATCTATGGGTCACTAAGGACCCATGGAGAGTAGTCAATGGGGCTAAGTTGACCAAAGTCAACTATAACCATAATTGGGTCAAATTGACCTACACACGGGTCAATTGCAGTCCCTTAGCCCAGTGGACCCCACCCATACCCTCCTAGACCTAGTGAGAGGTCAATGGGTCACTAAGGACCCATGGAGAGTAGTCAATAGGGCTAAGTTGACCAAAGTCAACTATATTCCTAATTAGGTCAAATTGACCTACATAAGGGTCAATTGCAGTCTATTGGCCAAATGGACCCCACCTATACCCTCATAAGCCTATTGAGAGGCCAATAGGTCACCAAGGACCCATTGGGACCAATCAAAAGGGCTAGTTTGACCAAAGTCAACCCTTGACCTAAAATGGTCAAAATGCCCTAGTTAAGGGCCAAGTGACCTCCAAGGGCCAATCCAACCCCACCTTGACCCTAGGAGAGGCTAATGGGTCACCAAGGACCTATTAAGGAAATCTCAAGAATCAAATTAACCTAGGTGGGCCCTAGTCCAACTTTGGGTCAAGTTAGCCCAAATGGGCTAACTCAAGCTCAAGCCCATTACATTGGGGCTAACCTTGACTTAAGTGGCCAAATGGATTTGTGGGCTGACATGGGACATGTAGGAGCCAAAAATTCAGGCATGGTGACTAGGAGAGAGAAAGTCACCCATGGAGGAGAGAGAAAGAGAAGGAAGAAGAAGGAAGGAGGACTTTGTGCTCCTCCTTCCCCCTCCCCAACCTCCCCATTCATTTCAGAAGGACAAGGGGGAGTGTAGCAGCCATTGTGGACTGATTAGAGCAAGCTCCACCCCCCTACCAACCTAGCCGCCAAGATTGACCATGGCCAAAAATGGCACATGGCAATTCAGCCACCTAACTCCCTCCTCTCCCTCTTTAAAAGCTTCAGTGAGGTCCAAGGAGCATTTCCCACCACTTTCCTGAAGAAGCCAAGCTGTTTCACTGAGTTTTTGAAGAAACCCGACCACCACCACCACCACCATGGCATTTCGGCGATCCTCCCGACTTCAGGCCGCCAAAAAGGTCCTCCTCCACTCCTTCTTGCATGGGTAGATCGTAGGGATCATTAGAACCAAGGTTGGAGCTCAGTTGAGCCCAATCGAAATTTCAATTTCATGGTTTTTCCATGATTTTTCCGCTTGTCGGGATTGCCGGAGCAGTGCTCCCCGGCGGCCGTGCCGCCGCCTGGAGATAGCCCCGACCACCACGAAGGTGTCGGCGGCGGTGGCAGGCCGGGGAGGTGGCCGGAGCGACGGCGGCAGCCGCTGGAAGTTGGCCCAGGCAGGATTAATCCTGGCCGTTGGCGCGTGGGGACGATGACGGGATGCCGTCCAGGGCTGCGCCAAGATTCGTGCAATGATGATATTAAACCATAGCTTAAATACTTGTATCATTTCATTATCTGTCACAGTAATTCTATTTATTTGTTTTAATTATTAAAAATACTTAGAGCTATTTTCAGAAAAAGTGGTTAACATCAAAAATGTAGCCCTATGAGTCTACTTTCAGACAAAATTGGTTTGAACCATTTTGGGTGACTGGTCTGACCAGGGCACTCATTTCGGCGGGGTCTATACAAATGAATAGGCAGTCATTAAAGTAGATGCCCACACTTCATCCTTGGTCCAAATGAGCTGAAATTTTGGCAGGGAGTCACCCTACCCTATACCTAGACCCTGCCCAAAAATGGGAATTTTTGGGAATAATTTTCCTATAGTTTTGTAAATAATTTAATTATGCTAGGGTAATTTAAATTATGGGTCAAATGAAATCCAAATTCAACCAAATTTTGGTGGGATGGATATGAGGTCAATATAGACCTCTGGTTAAAATTTCATTAAGTTTGGAGTTGATTTGAATGGGATTCAAGCAAACCCTATCCTTGCCCTAAGAAGGGTATTTTGGTCCAAAATGTACTTTTGGCTTATAGTGTCCAATTCACCTCAACAGAGGTTCAAATTTGGTACACTGGTTTGGCATGACAATATACACCTCCCAAAGAAAAATTGGGGGCATTGGAGTTGGTTTGGCCCAAGATCCTAGGTCAAACCCTAAGGAAGGGCTTTTGTACCTTGTGAAGGGCATGTGGCCATATCACCTTGTATGGCTATGAAACTTTGTAGGGATGGTATTATAGTCACTTTAACCCTCTGGTGAAAATATTAGGGTATTTTGGAAGGTTTAGGACCCTCAAATCCCTAACCCTAGCTCAGGGCACAAATGTGTTGGGTTAGGAATGGGTTAGCTAAAACCCTTTAAAATGATATAAAATTTTGGTAGGATGGTCATAAGGATATTAAGAAGCCTTGGTAATTTATTTAGGAATTTTGGAGTATTATTTATGGCACTTCATTTGTAACACAAGAAATGCTTAAAGTAAGTAAATAAATTATTATGCTACCTCTGACCCTTGAGAGGTCATGAAATTTTGGCAGAGGATGTTTTGAAGCATAATGAGTTTATATAAATTTTATAAAAATTCTTGGACATGTATATGAGGTAGTTAGTTCACAAGCCTGTCATTTGATGGAATTATTCACAAATTTATTTAAGCCCATTTACTGATAAATAAATTATGAAATTTGGCCCAATCCATTTATATGCCATTAGATTCATATTTGAAATTTCTCTGAATTTTTGGAAGCAATATAGTATTTTATATTTCTTAAATGAATTTCCAAGGATTTAAATGAATTATTGATTTAAGGATAAAACCTTACTGAAAAGAATTATATATTTTGGAAGATAAGTTATATCATTATTTTGAGTAACATATAAAATTTGTAGAATGATGCCTTGAATGAAAATAGTACTTCATGTACATTATTGGAAATTTTAGACATTAAAATAATTAAATAAATTATCAAATAAGTAAGGAAAATTTTGGAACTCTGGACTTAGGATTTAAAGGTCATAATGGACCTCCATTAATTATTATAGGGGTGTTGGATGATTATTTGATATACTTCCCATTTTACATGAAGTTTGACTTGGTGGTCTGCATTTAGTAATTTTGGAAAATTGTTTATATAGTTTGTTTGAAGTTTATCACTCCTTAATTTACTTATGATATTTATCCCAGAGCATTTATATGCCTTTGTTATCATGTTGGAAGTTTACTTGAAATTTTAGGAGTAATATTACCCTATTTTAATGAAATATTGTGGGATAATTTAAAAATAGAAGCAGTGGCCAAAACCTTGCTGAAAAAGCAAGAGATCTTGGATATTAGGTTAATTGTTTATAATGAGTATAGCATAAATCTGGGGAGATTCTATCTTGTCAAATTTGGTACCTTCAGTTCAATCTTGGAGACTTTGGCCACTATAAATATTTAATAAATTCCTAGATAAATAGGAAAATTGTAAAACTCTAGACTTGGGCAATAAAGGTCATAATGGACCTCCATAAATTATTATAGGAGTATCGGATGATTATTTGACATACTTCTCATTTTACTTAACATTAAACCTTGGTGGTCTGCATATAGTAACTCTTCAGAAATGATCTGGAGTGCAAGTTAGGTACATGAGTCAAAAATTGGTGGAATGAGTTCATCACTCAGGGTTGGACGAGATAGTAATGAGTTTGACTAAATGTTGGGTGATGTTTGGGATCGACGAAAGATCGTCTCCCCCATAAAGTGGAAGGTCAAATCACCTTAGGTCTAGTTACTATAATCTGGAAATGAAATGGGTAAAACCTAAGTCGTAGGCATAGGAGTAGATAGTAAACTTAGGATTTCACACTCTCACACCCCAGTGTCCCGGGAGTTAGTATGGGTTACTTGGGCAATGAGCCCGGTAGTTATTGGGTATGGTAGTCTGGCGAGCTTCAACTCGGTTGTTGATTATGACAGACGGGATAGTCCGGGAAGCTTTGTCTCGGTAGTAGATTATGACGGACGGGATTGTCCGGTGAGCTTTGGCTCGGTTGATGGTTATAGCGGACGGGATAGTCCGGGGAGCTTTGGCTCGGTGGTAGATTGTGACGGACGGAATAGTCCGGGGAGCTTTGGCTCGGTAGTAGATTATGACGGACGGGATTGTCCGGTGAGCTTTGGCTCGGTTGATGGTTATGGCGGACGGGATAGTCCGGGGAGCTTTGGCTCGGTGGTAGATTGTGACGGACGGGATAGTCCGGGGAGCTTTGGCTCGGTTGTAGATTATGGTGGACGGGATTGTCCGGTGAGCTTCGGCTCGGTTGGTTGTTTGACTCATAACTACTGCATGTGCATAAAAGGTTTAAGGTGGTGGGTCTTCGATATTGGGGAGTTCGATGCACCGACACCAATATCGTTGGCTCGGCAAGTGTGGTGAGCACTTCGCCAACAGAAGTCCGGTGCGCCAGCCGGCAAGAGTACGCAGGCGTCCGCTTAGTGCACCAAGCGTTGAGGCGTACGATAGGTCTGACCGGTAGTGCTTTACTGGTTTAGAGGTGGGCGAGGCTCAACCCACCGCTTCCGTCTGCCACTACGGAGGTATCCTGGGAGGTAACAGCTCCGAAAGGGGGAACTAAAGGTCTGTGTACACAGAGTCGAGTGGGTGAGTTGCACTTGCATGTTCACATCATAGCATAATTGTATTTCATAGCATAACCATTGCATAAAACCGGACACCTAATGTATAAGCGGTATGGGACGCTCTATACATTAGGCCTTGCAAAACGACCCCTTGGCTTATAAGTTCGTGTGAGCGTGCTTATAAGTCAAGGTTCTCTTTCAATATTATAAGCCTGTTAATAGAACCGACACCCTATCGTATAAATCGGTATGAGACTTTTTATACGATAGGAGCCCTGCAAAAGATCCCTTAGCTTATGTGTACCCACATAAGTTAAGGTTGCTTATTTAATTTTGTATAATTATTATCATGCGTACACTGTTAGTTTAGTTCCGCTGCCATCTGGAATTTGACTATTCTCCACCTTCATGTCCTTCCCTTTCCTTCTCCCCGCTCGGTGCTTAGGAGCCATGGGAGAAGGGGTGGGAGACGATAGGACTTAGTCTTTTAGACTAACGGTTTTCGAACCACATCATTTAGGGGACCACGGAGCCCAGCATGGAGGAGCAGCCCCAGAGGTCGGCACGCTTGGAGATCGGACAGTCTAGCACTGGAGTCCAGACAGCAGGGACAGTGAGTCCCGAACTATAGTAGTTGTATTAGTTTGCTTCCGCGATGAGTGAATTGTAGTGAGGACTTGATGTACCGGGCATAAGCCCGAGATTTTCATTATATGTACTATCTATGGACACTCCCTTCGTGGAGTTTATTTTTCTATATATGTGATTTCTGTGGACTTGCTTTTATACTTATGCTACAGTAGAGATCGATTTGGCCGGCAGAATCGGCGTCTTGTAGTGACAACCTTCCCGAGTGCGAAGGTATCACCGCAAGGCGGCGGTTTTGGGCCTAAGACCCCGGTGTCGAAAAAGAAAAAAAATGGGGGTCTTACAGAAGAAGTCTCAAAGACTGACTCTCTCAATGAAGACTTCAATAAATCTATTGAAGAATATAACAAGGCTCTTGAGCACCTTGACCTTAAGGAGAAAATCATCAAGGAGTTGGAAGAACAACTCTCAGCTGAAAAGAAACTTATAGAAGGTTTCTCTAAGCCTAAGACTGTACTTCCTCTGATTGCTGAATTCTCAACTAAGGCCAAGGGTGCTGGTCTAGGACACAGAGGTGCTCCTAGTAAATCCTCTAGGAGAAGGAAGGCCAAGAGAAAGAATAAGGATGCCAAGAAGGCCTTGGCCGAGGAAAAAGGGAAAGCTCCTTTGGAGCCAGTCTCGTTCAAGAAAGTTATCTTTCCTGCGAACGAATTCGACTTTGAGTCCACCTATGGACAATTCACTAGGCCGATCCCAGAGAAGCCTCAGTCAAGGTACCAAGGTTGGACTTGCCCTCGTGACTTTGGCGAGAGTGTCTTCAAGACACCTTATGAAGAGATTAAACTTCAGAGCTATGGACCTTATGCTCATGGTCATAACATCAAGAAGGCAACAAAGGTAAAACCTAGGGCTAATATCGAGTCGAGTTCGAGCGATTTTGGCTCGGCTCGAAATCGAAATTTTCGACTCAAACTCGGCTCGAAATCGACTCGAAATCGAAATTGATTTCGAGTCGAGTCGGCTCGACTCGAAATGACTCGATTCCGAGTCGGCTCGAAATCGAATCGGATCGGCTAAAAAACGAATCAAGTCGGCTCGAAATTGAGCAATTTTTCGTTTTATTCCTATTTTGCTCAAAATTAAATTGGGAAATATATAAATTTATCAAATGAAACACTTAAAGCATTCATTTTATTTATTTAGCTTTAAATTTTGTTATTTTTAATCTTAAAATAAGAATATATTAATAAATACATAATTTTTTAAATTAATTCGAGTTGATTCGAATCATATTTCGAGCGATTCAGGGCTGGCTCGAAATCGACTCGAAATCAGATTCGAGTCAAATTGAATCGACTCAAATTGAGTCAAATCAATTTTAACCGATTCCGATTCAGCTCAATTTTCGAGCGACTTTCGAGTTTTGAACAATATGCTCAGCCCTAGTAAAACCTGTTGTGGAAAAGCCTATGAAGGAGAAGACTTCATACAGTTGCCATCATCATGAAGCTTCTTCCTCCAAGGATGCAACCCGTGCTGGACCTCCTCTCAAGAAGGTCAAGCATGAGATTATAAGGCAAAGATACAACAGATTCGACTGTTGGTGTTGTGATAGAGTTGGTCACTTTGTCATAGATTGTTGGTTCAATCCTAAAAATGCTGCAACTCCTCAAGTTAGCAACGTGAGAATGACCACTCATGAGGCTAATACTCGTAGGGGAGTATTCTAACTCGAGACCAAGGACCCAAACGTGTTTGGGTTCCTAAGGCTAAGTGATTATAATTGCAGGTACGTCCAAAGGCCATTAAAACGCCAATCTGGTATTTGGACAGTGGATGTTCTCGGCATATGACCGGGACAAGGAGCCTACTCCAGAACTTTTCACCAGTGTTGAACTCCACTTAGCCGAATTCTAGCTACATTGATATAGCAAGCCGGAGAGAATCGGCGGGAATCACAATTGATTCTCGCCGAATCGGCGAGAAGGCAAGGTCATTCTCGACGATTCGGCGAGAATCACTTAGTGATTCTCGCCGATTCTGCCTTAGCAGAATTCAGGGCGGCGACGAGACAGCCGGCTGCATACGGCGGGAATCAGCCAGTGATTCTCGACGATTCGGCGAGAATCACCGAATCGGCGAGAATCACTTAGTGATTCTCGACGATTTGTACTTAGACGATTTTCGTCTTTCTACCCGTGAGCTGGTCTTTGGCCCATCCTTGCTCCTTGACTGCTCTTGATCTTTCTTAACCCTGTGCTTGAAAGTAAGTACACTCCAATAGAGAGAGTACACATAAGCCAACACACTGGTCTGCACAACGAGGGATTACGTTGCACATACCCGTATATATTGACCTACTACACCCTGACATTGGTGTGTACTTAGCGAGGAATAACTGCAAGCACACCTTGAAAGATTTCATCAAATACATCATCAATTCACCTTAGCTTGTTCAGGGGCTTCTTCAAATCAGGTACATTGTGGATACAATACCCAACATCTTAATCAGCAAGCGCTTGGTGCACTCTGCCATCAAGTCTGCTCCAAGCGCACCTTCGTGCATTCCGCTCTCAAAACTGCTGCAAGTGTTCAATGTTGTTGAATTGTGCGACGCCTTTAGAGGGGGGTGAATAAGGGTTAATTATTTTTTAACTAAACAAAGATTACTTGATGAACAAAAATAATGAAATTAAGAAATAGAAACTAATTTTTCATAAGCAGACTTGAACACACTGAAATATATAAAAACAATAACAATTTATTTTAAATGTGCTAAAAGTGAATACAAAGTATCTCTATAGAGCTAGAGACAAAGGCTTATGAAAAATACAATTTACTTTTGCTTTCACCGGTCCTTCTACCAAGAACTGGCAGACTAAAGCGTATCTCTCACTAGATCTTGCTACTAGTCTCCCCTAGATCTACCACGATCTAGACGCTGCGCACAAGGCAACGATTTCTCCCTAAGCAACGCAAGGTCTTGGACGCCACACACAAGGCGACGATTTTCCTCTAAGCCACACAAGGACTTAGACGCCACGCACAAGGTGGCGATTTCCCCTAAGCCACGCAAGGACTTAGACGTCAAGCACAAGACGACGATTTCCTCTCTCAATTACAATTGGATTACAATAGAAATAAAAACAAAACAAACTGAAAACTTAGAATTAAAACTCCCTTCAAACAATGCGCTGAAGATGACGACGAATCCTAGCCAGGGTTGCTTTGAATGCTACGTACGTGCCGTCGATCTTTTGCGCTTTGTCCTTCTTGAGTGTATGGAGTAAATCTGGAATCTGGAGCTCTCTAGTTTGTCTAAACAGAAAGGTGCACTCCAGGTAATGAAATTCATGATCCCCACAGAAAATGAATTGGCTTTTATACTTTGGTGATATCGTTTGGCGACACTGGGTATCGCCACCTGGCGATATCGGTAACTGCAGCCACGTATCCCGCGAACTCCTCATTTTCGCATCGCAGATCCGTCGATCGTCGAACGTGGACTGTCGTCTAGCGACACTGAGTATCGCCACCTGGCGATATCGATAATGGCTGCCACGTATCCCACGAACTCCTGATTTTCGCATTGCAGATTCGTCGATCGCGAACATGGATTCGATGATCGTCGATCACAGATTCGTCGATCGTCGATGTTTCCTGTGAGCGATACCCAATATCGCCTGGCGATAGCTCCTAAGCCCATCTGTTCTGACCCGAAACAACACCCAAATGCCATTAGAGCTAGACCTGTGATATTTGCACATCATAAACCTACAAAGATCAAATACAAACGAGATTTGTTATTAGCAAACCAAAAAAGCGTGGAACGCATGCTCCAACAATCTCCCTCTTTTTATAATAACAAATCCACTGAGAAAGAAATCATGAAAGATCTAAGAAATGTTAAAAATTATGTATCAAGACTAAGCATTTATATGTGCATAAACTTCTCTTGGATGTAACACTCCCCCTATAGGTGTACTCCCCCTAAATTGAAGCATATTGAACCTGGTGTATTGTATTGATTTAAAATGCAGTAGTAAAGCATGAGTATGAAGGATTTCCTCAGTCATTTCTCCCCCTTTTGGTATTATCAAAAGAGATATCAGAGTGGTGTGGAAGCTAAAAAAGAAAAACTCAAAGGAGAAATCAAGGATAGAACATGTGAATCAATGTATAATAAAGAAGAAAATGAGAAAACACGGACAGTGGCAACATTCATCCATTTATATCACAGACACATACACTAGTGAAGACTAAGTTGGAAACATTTTCGGTCCAATTCTCATAAGAAAAAATTTTAGAGAAGAAAATGTTGTGTACATGTGATAGTTTGATGAAAAACACATATTGCAGATGCCTTACAAATATATGAACACGTGGAATGTAAAAAAAACAACATAACATAGAGGTATACATGACTATCTATGCTTGTACCCAAGAATTCAGAGTACACATACAAAGAATATCCAGACATAGAGTTGCACAAGACACTTTACAATTTTTTCCAAGGTGCTCAACCTCACAATGCTTATTAAGACTTATCAGGAGGGTAAGTAGTGCTTTGTGAAGGTTCCTTGTCAGCCTCTTTTATTTGAATTTTGAATGACATCAATAAAGATGTTGAATGGTTTTTTTTGAACATTTTTTTGTTTGGCTTGACAAAGGAGCCCGAATTCACTTGTGTGAGTAGATAGGATAATCAAATATAAATGGTGTAAAGAAAAACTAGGATAAAACGTGAGCGTTAGCATGCAACTCTAGCGGTTATGGTAGAACATTCACAATGCACATATGAAGTAAGGTGAAGCCATATGAAGATTTTCACAAATGTGGGTGAAAGAACATTATCATAACTAAAACTTTTCGCATACTTAGAGGCATGCGAAAATAATTTCACAAGTATAAAAACACTAGTATTTATGCATGTATAAATAGATATGTGATGGTTGAACAGTTGAACTATGCTACTGGGAGCCCAAAATCAAAACTATACATTAAATTATGTCTAACCTGAGAAATGAAGAAAAATTGGCGTAATAGTGAATTGTCTCTGTCGCATGGCGATACTGGATATCGCCGATCGGCGACAGGGCAAAAATATAAAAGACCGTCGTATCTGGTCAATTGTACTATTCCCAGCATTTTTTTTGTTAAATAAAGTTTTTTTGTTTACTTATTATGTCGATTCATTAACTTGATAAGTCCAGAATTCCGAGTTCTAATCTTAATAATGAAAAACAGGATCTAAAAGTGGCTTGGTGAAAATGTCGGCAAGTTGTGAATCAGTGTCTATAAAACTGACTTTAATTGTATTTTGCTTAATGTGATCTCTAATGAAGTGATGACGCACATCAATGTGTTTGGATCTAAAATGATGAATTAGATTATACGTTAAGTCAATTGCACTCTTGTTATCACATTTAAATTCAATTGTTTCATGAATAATTCCAAAGTCTTCTAATGTTTGCTTTATCCAAAAAGTCTGTGCACAACAAATACCTAGTGCAATGTACTCGGCCTCGGTGGTGGATAAGGCAACAAAATTCTATTTCCTACTCGACCACGAAATTAGTGAAGAGCCTAGGAGGTGACAGGTGCCACTAGTGCTCTTACGGTGTAATGAATAGTCAGCATAATCAGAATCAGAAAAGCCATGTAAAATAAAGGTATCATTATGAGGCTACCACAAACCTAACTTAGATGTGTCAATAAGATATCTAAAAATACGTTTAACCGCTTTTAAATGAGATTCTTTGGGATTAGTCCGAAATCTAGCACATAAACATACAACAAACATAATGTCAGGTCTAGAAGCAGTTAAATATAATAGCGATCATATCATACCTTTATATAGTGTTTGATCTATAGAAATTTCACTTTCATCTTTTCCTAATTTCAATGAGACACTCATGGGGGTATTTGTTTGTTTTAGATTTTCAAATCCAAATCTTTTTAAAACATCATGAATATATTTAGATTGATAAATAAAAATTCCATCATGCTTTTGAGTAATTTGAAAACCAAGAAATAAGTGAATTCGCCTACCATGCTTATTTCAAATTCATTCTTCATAATTTCAATAACATTATCACACAATTTTTCATTAGTGGATCCAAATACAATATCATCAGCATATATTTGCAAAACTATAAGGTCATCATGAACATGTTTAATAAATAGAGTACAATCAGCATTGCCTATTTTGTAATCATTCTTTAATAAATAAAAAGTCAATCTATCATACCATGCTCGGGGTGCTTGCTTTAAACTATAAAAGATTTTTTCTAATTTAAAAACATGATCAAGAAATTTAACATCAACAAAGTCTGGAGGTTGTTCTACATAAATCTCTTTCTTAATATACCCATTAAGAAAATCAGTTTTAACGTTCATTTGAAATAGTTTAAATCTTTTAAAGCTAGCAAATGCAAGAAATATTCTAACTGCTTCTAAACGTGCTATGAGTGCAAAGGTTTCGTCAAAATCTATTCCTTCAATTTGTGAATAACCTTTTGCTACAAGTCTAGCTTTGTTCCTAGTGACCCTAGATTCACTATCCATTTTATTCTTAAAGATCTACTTAACACCTACAACATGATGATTTGATGGTCTTTATACTAATTTTCAAACCTTATTACGTTCGAATTGATTAAGCTCGTCATTCATAGCTAAAAACCAAGAATTATAATATAAAGTGGTTTCAACATTTTTAGGTTCTATATCAGAAATAAAGCACATATTTGAGAATAAATCATGTAACGATGAACGAGTACTTACCCCTCTTGACGGCTCTCCAATAACCAAATCTTGTGGATGATCTTTCGAGAATCTTAGCTCGCTTGGAAGCACATATTCTTGCACTTCTTCTTCTTTGTCTCCCAGGATTTCATCATCATCCGACCTTTGTAGGGGGAAGGGCTCTTCATCTTGACATGTATTATTAGTTTCTACACAAGGGAAAAACTCATAAAATTTAACATGAATAGATTTTTCAACCATTTTAGTCCTTTTGTTGTAAACTCTATAAGTTTTACTAGTTGAAGAATAGCCAATAAAAATGCCTTCATCACATTTTTCATCAAATTTGCATAAATTATCTTTAGTGTTCAAAATAAAATATTTACAACTAAAAACTTTAAAATAAGATACATTCGGTTTCTTTTGAAAATATAATTCATAAGGTGTTAAATTCAAAAGGGTCGATGCATAACGCGATTAATAACATAACAAGCAGTACTAATGGCTTCTGCCACAAATGATCTAAATAATTTGTATTCTAATAGCATAGTACGAGTTAGTTCTTGTAATGTTCTATTTTTCCTCTCTACCACACCATTTTGTTACGGTGTGCGAGGAGCCGAAAATTCACGTTTGATTCCTAGCTCATTGCAAAAAGGGTACAATTTTTCATTATCAAATTCACCTCCATGATCTGAACGAATACTCTTTATTTTTAAATCTAGTTCATTTTGAACACGTATAGATAATTTGGAAAATTCTAAAAATGCATCAGATTTAGTCGTTAAGAAAATTGTCCAACATAAACGAGAATAATCAGCAATCAAAACAAAAGTATATTTTCTATCACCTAGACTTAGTGTATTAACAGGACCAAATAAATCCATATGAATCAACTGTAAAGGTCTAGTAGTGGAAACGACATTTTTTGCTCTTAAATGAAGATTTTGAAAATTTTCTTTTTTGACACGGTGAATATAAAGATGATAGATTTCCATGTAAAATAGGTAAATCCTCCTTCTTATGAAGATTTGTATAATGAATTTTTACAAACATGCAAGTATTTTGATAAAAGTTTGAATGAAATTAAATTACTGAAATCTGAAAATAAAAAATTAAAAAATGAAGTAAAAATACTTGGGAAGGAGAAAGTGACTTGTCAAGAGGATTGTCCTTCTTTGAAAAGTATACTAGAACTTGAGAAAGATCTCTCTAAGTCTCGGTCTCGGGTTGAATCTCTTACAAGAGAGAAAGAGGCCATAAAGAGATCTCTAAAGCTTTCTCAATCTCAAGTAAAAGGCAGCAAAAAGTCCTTCGCAAATCGATGTGTCACCATTGTTGCCAAAAACACTGCATTGAGAGGATGAGTCTGTGATCTAGAAATGGCCACTAACAAGTTTGGAATGGGACAAAAGTCACTGAATATGATTTTGGCGAGCCAGTGCTATGGTTCGGCAAAATTCGGATTGGGTATCGCCACCTGGCGATATCGGTAACAGCAACCACGTGTCTCACGAACTCCTCATTTTTGCATCGCAGATCCGTCGATCGTCGAATGTGGTCTATCGTCTGGCGACACTGAGTATCGCCACCTAGCGATATCGATAACGGTTGCCACGTGTCCCACGAACTCCTGATTTTTGCATTGCAGATTCGTCGATCGCAGATTCGTCGATCGTCGCTGTCGCTTATGAGCGATACCCAATATCGCCTGGCCATAGCTCCTAAGTTTATCTGTTCTGACCCAAAACAACACCCAAATGCCATTAGAGCTAGACCTATGATATCTGCACATCATAAACACCCAAAGATAAAATACAAACGAGATTTGTTATTAGCAAACCAAAGAAGCGTGGAACGCATGCTCCAACAAACGACCCCAGCTTAGCAACGAGCCCACCAAGCGTCAGCAAGTCAGCAATTCCCGACTCCTCTAAGTACAGCAGGAGACGATCCACAGAGGATAAGACGCGTCAAATGCGACACACGAGCTTCGAAGCTCCGGACATCAGAACATGTGCAACAAAATGCTCCCACCTCCAAGAACTTCCAGAGGACTCTGGAATACAACGAACGCATCGCTCCCCGCAGTAGACAAAGAAATAATTAGCTCTGTGAATGGTGGCATGTCACCCTCCGAGCTCTCTCTCTCTAATAATTGTAACGAGAGGCGGCATGTCGTCCTCGAGTTCTTGAAAAAGCCATGTAACATCGCTCAAATCTAGTGAAGGTTTTGCTGACACAGATCCGGTCACGTGATTTTTCACCTAGTTGACGGATTTTCTACGTCAAAAAATTATCTTGTTAGTTTTTCTTCTCTGTGACTGTGTACACGTTCGACCGCTCCGTGAGGTAAGATTGTCTAAGTTAATCCGATCCGACCGGAGCGTCGAGTTTGGCCGCAGCAGCAATAACTTATTTTCGATTAAACCAATTGATTGGATATTGTAACCATTAAGTTGGAGTTGGATATTGTGACCATCAAGTTGGAGACAACAAAATGAATTGTAGTTTTTCTTTGTTCATGGTTTAGTTGTACTTGACAAACTCATTCGGAACAAATAGCATGTCCCCATAAATCTGACAAATCTATCTTGGGTGTGAACGGGCAAAACCTGTGAGTGCCCAAGGTAACTGAGAATATGAACAAAGCACAAGTTTTTGTGGGCAAAGCCCAGCTGGAGGCAGCCAAAGGTCACACAAGAGCATCGAACACAAACCGACAAATCCTCTTTGAATGCGAACGGGCGAAGCCCGCGAGCACCCAAGACAAATGGGAGCATCAAGCATGGCGGAGATGCTACTATTTATAATGTTATTCTCGTAACAAGTAGAAATTATGCTGAGGGAAATAAATTCTTGGTTGGCAGCAATTCTCTTGGGACCCACACAAAACGGTAATAACTAAGATATCCATAAACAATTTAATAATGTTTAATATTATATTTATATTATAATCTAACAAAACTAATAATTTATTATATAATAAATTTAAACAAAATAAGTTATTTTTAGAAATTAAGATTTTTATGATTCTAAGTTCTAACAAATTATATATAAAAAAAAAAGCAGCCCAATGAACAAAGCACCCCCGCACAGTGAGGATCCAGAAAAGGGTCCCACCACAAGAATGAAATAGAGTCAAATCTTACACTACATTTTGCAAGAGACTGCTTCTAGGACTGGAACCCATATACACGAAACTTAAATACAGTCCAGTCAGTACCTACTAAGGCTCCGTTTAGGGGGACTTATTTTCACCGGTCAAGCGGTAACGACCGCATGAATCGGATCTTAATTATGGTCCGATTCATGCGGTCGTAACCGCTTGACCAGTGAAAATAAGTCCCCCCAAACGGAGCCTAAAATTCAAAATGAAAAACTTTTTTACGAGAAAAATTCAAATCTCAGTAAAATGCAGGGCATCAAACATCAGCCTCATTTCAGGATAATAAAAGAAAATTACACAAATATTATGTCATAAATACATCCTCAAGTGTCCAGTCTCTATAAAAAAGATTAAAATACAGCAGCATTAATATATATATATATATATATAATTACCCAAATCTCCCCTGTAAACTAGCATAATTAGTGAGAGCACCCCTCTTATTTTCAAAATTACAAAAAACTCCCCTTAAATTTTCATTTCATTACCAAAACCTCCCCTGGTTATTTCATTTCATTGCATTCATGAAAAAAAATACCCCCTGGACACTCACTGTTCATCGAGGAGGGTGTTTTTGTGCATGGATGTTATGAAATTAAAACTTCAGGGGAGGTTTGGGTAATGAAATGAAAACTTTAGGGGAAGTTTTTGTAATTTAGAAAATAAGAGGGGTGTTGTCAGTAATTTAGCAAAGTTAGAGGGGAGGTCCAAGTAAATGGCCCTATATATATATATATATATATATATATATAAAGAGGTAGCTTGAACAAATTGCTAATTTTCTTTACAGATTTCGACAAACGACTATCACCTGGGAGATTCTTACTTATTAAGGAGGTAACTGGGCTAGTCGAAAACTAAAATCTGAAATCTGGATCGACATCCATCGCCCATGCAAATTTTGCGATAAGCGATTTGTTGAAGATCTGGTGCAAGGAAAGTATCAGTATAGGAAATAATGGTGCAGGTAGTAGATGCTAGTTTTGAAGACATTTTTTTTCTTACTCTACAATGCTGCATTGAAACTAATCTTCACCTACTAATTCAGTTGAGAAATCCCTCTTGTAAAATATTTATCTTTTCTTCCCATGGTATGTGACATGAATCAAAATGATAACCAAAATAAAATTTTCTTTCTAAATTTTCACTAGAGTTGGATGATATTTATGAACTGTCTCTGAGAATGTGGGTGTTCACATTTCCTAGGTATATCCAATTACACCTATTAAATATTGGAACCAAACACCCTCCATGAAATTACTAGTGAAATTACGAATGAAATTACTAGTGAAATTACAAATTAAATTACGATTGCAGACCAAACAAAGCCTATAATTAAGGGTTCGCTTGGCAGGGCGGTGGTGGTTGTGAACATGGTGGCTATGAACCGTTAATTATGAACAGCCGACCTCACCTAAAGAACTATGTCCACTTTTATGTTCACAAATAGTTTTTTTTCTTGATGGCAGTGAACCATTGTCATGTGAAACACATTTTAGGACAGCGATATTTTTGTCCAAACTCACTGAAGCAAAAAATTGCGCCCAAACGGACCCCTAAAACCCCAATTCATAACCCAACGCTACCAATTGATCCAATGTATTTTCCCATAACCAGAACAGAAAATGAAATATTGGGTAACCCGCGAAGGAGAAAAAATACCTTCTCAATCGGAACTTCACTGCGCTTGCACCATGCAACAGTTATCCGTGGATCAAGGTAATTGATCTTAGAAGTTCCTAGAGCGACTGTCTTCAAGTCCTCTTTCGTCTTTTTGTTCAACTCCATTTTCTCTATTTTGTCGTCAAACTGAGCAATTCTCTTCTCCAACCTGCGAGTTTACAGTATTACATGCACTGTGCCATATATATATATATATATATAAATCTTGACATGCTGTGTTAAATTTCATACAAATCAGTGCCAACAATCTTCTTTAATTTTCCATCTGCATCTTTCCCCAGAGCCTTCCCTCTTCTTACTTTGCTTAAGTCAACCTCAAGCTCCTGCCTTTGAGCCTACATGATATAAGACAGGAAGAAATTAAAACAGCATGAAAAAAATACTTTGCCTGAAGTTCAGAATCTGAAAATAAATAAAACCTTCAACTCATTTATCTTGTCATCCAATTTTGACATTTGGGCCTCATGAGACTTTGAAACAGCTCTTTGATGATTGCATATGATTGCAACCTACAGACAAAAATGGAAAGAGAAACATAAATTTTTATAGAGATAATCATCAGCATTATACAATTTTTTTTTCAAATTGTATAGTGCAAAAATCGGCAATTACCTCTTTGTTAGCTATCTGATATACTGCAACCTTTTCTAAAACATTTTCATCCTGGGTATCTTCACTCAACTACAAAGGCACGATGTAGATTATTTTATCATCCCCAATTACAGAAATTAAAGACACAATGGCTCAAACAAATCCAGCGAGCACAGTTAAATAGATTTCAACTTTGAGTTAGAACAGATTTTCCATGTGTGCTCACCATTGTTGCTCACAACCAGTCTAACTTTTGTCGTGAGTCGAACATGTATGGTTCAGAACAAAAAAACAAGGGGTGCCATGATGGAATCAAATTGACTAATGCAATTCTTACATGCAGAAATATCTATATAATCATAATCAGAATTACAAAAAGTAAAATTTGGTGTATAGTTACCAGGAGTACAAAAGAATTTAATAGAGAAATTAGTTCAAACATACAGTATTCATATATATCAGGTATGTCTACATTTTAAACATTTTACTAAATTTTGGAGGTTAGAGAGAGAGATATTTATCTTCTTCTATTTTTTTATAGAGTACTAAAAGAACATATATGTATTCATCTCAATAATCGTTGAGAGTCAAAAGAAAACAAAAACCAAAAGAAATATTAAATAATAACATGTATATCATTGGAATACTGTAAAATAGGGAGCAAGGTATATTTATTCTTCTACAACAAGGGCAGTTTGGCAAAAGGAAAGTATTACTGGGTGAACACAGCAGAAACAAAACATGATGAAATGCGCAATTAGCATTGGAAAAAATTTCTGCTGTCCAGTAAAATTACCTTGTCATCCAGCGTAATGGAAGCATTATATGTACGGAAAACTTTAGCAGTAAGTCCGGGCATGAGCTCCTTCAGGTGAGTATTGAGTTTATTTGTATCCAACAAGTCGAAAAGATCATCCTCTCCAACTTTCTTCTTTCCGTCATTCTTTTTGGCTAGTGAGATAAAGAAACATTGAAAAAAAATTAGGTGATCGGGTCTGTAATTAACAAACAGATGAGAGGTGGGTATAACTGTGATGTACTCACCTTTTTGGAAATCTCCAATTGCTTTGTAGACATCAAACGTAACTTCTACAGTGTTGAAATATCTAATGGAATCTTTACCGAGAAAGTCAAACTGGATAAAAACAAAAAAATAAGAACAAAACCACCAAAAATTGAAACTTTCAAACAAAATTTACATACCTGCAACTTATTTAGTGGGAGTAGTGCAACATTCTCCACTTTCAAGGTGCAGCAACCAACAGTATCAGCCTCATCATCATCCTGGAGTTCATTTAGAAAGGTCTACTAAGAAATCCGTATCAAAGCAACAAGCATTTTTTTCTCCAGAAGCAAATTTAGCATGCCAATAAAAATGAAAGCTCAAAAATCACAAGAAATCCACTAACCACCAAAAAATTGTGGCATCTCGTTTTTTTCTACTTTCGGCCTTCTTCAACAGAGGCAATGTGGTATAGGTTATTTTTGCTTTTACGGTTTTACCATTGATTGAATTTGATAAATTGCATCCATAATGAAAAACATTATAAATTTCACTAATCTCCACTGCATGTTTGGTGTTGGTTCTATCTGTGGAGTCTACGAGTGGGCGAGTTGGGAAGAGGCAACCATTGTTGGATGACATGCAGTGGTCAGACCCCTATTCAGCCCAAAAGATCCAAGTCAACGAGTCTGGGGCGGAGGGGGGAGAGGGTTTGAACAATATGGACGGGGGGGGGGGGGGGGGGGGGGGGGGGGGGGGTCTCCATGTGTTGCACGACGCCGAGCCCCCATGGCGAGTCTCCACGTGTTGAGTGCGTATTCCGGATGGCCCCACCGAGCCCGCGGAGCAGATCGCGGCCTAAGCCGTTATCATATCACTTATTTCAGCATTTATGTTATTAAGTTCGGCAATTGTATTTCATTTCATCTTTTCATTTTCGGGCAAATTATTCACGCCGGTGTTCACACCCCGCTACTATAAGAGGTAGCGCTTGTACTCGTTTTTGGTATCTTGGGTGATAGTGTGTTTTCCCACCTCTCCTCTCTAACCCTAACTTTCGCCCTCCCTTTCTCTCTCTCTCTCCCCACTCTCCTGTTCTCTTCTTCCCTAGCCGACCCAACTCCCCACCTCCTGTCCGGGATCATACCACTATATATATAGAGAGAGAGAGAGAGGAATGCTATTATATGAACCCTTAACTGTCCGAACTGTGCGCATTCGGCAAAACCGCCGCCGCCGGCTGTGGGCTCGCCGACAACTGCCCGCCCGGGATTCGTCGGCGAGTGCGCAAATCCAGCGCCGCCGCCGGCCGCCAGGCGTTCGTCGGCTCCCACGCCGACTAACGTCGGGCGGCCGGTGGCCGGCGAGCCCACGGCCGGTGGTGGTGTTGGATTGATCGATCGAGCGGCCTGAACTCACTGTGCACACTGTGCGTACTTTAACAGTTTGCACAGGAGCACCCCTCTATACATACATATATACATGTATGTAGACATACACATATATGTTGTGTATGTATACATACACATATATGTTGTGTATGTATACATACACATATATGTTATGTATATATATATCTTATTATATAAAGCAATATATGTATTTCGAGGCACACCACAAATCAAGAGTCAGCCATTGGATCATGAGAGAGAAAGTGGGGAGGGGGAGAGAGTTAGGAGAGAGAGAGAGGAGGGAGAGGGAGAGAGCGGAGGGGAGGGGGAGAGAGGGAGGGATTTTAATGAAGAAAGCGAGAGGACGGGGGGAGGGGGAGGAAGGAGAGAGATAAATTATTTTTTTTAGCTTATAATTTTCAAAATTTTGTAAAATAAAAATCGGAATATTACTTCAAATTTTTTGCAGTCATTTTAAGTACTCATATGTATATGTTTTGAAAAAAAAAATTGGATGTGTGCGCAACCCGCTCATAGGCGGGCGGAACCCCATCGAATGCGAGCGCAACCCGCCTTGATGCGGCCACAGCCCGCATCGACGCATCAAGCATGGGTAAAACATGTGCGAAGAAGTTAGTATATATATATACGAGCTTCTTCGCACGGGCTACGCCCGTGCTCGAAGCTCTCGGCCGAAGGAGGCCACATCCAGGCGGGCTTCGCCCGCCTGCGCACGGGCTTCGCCCGTGCTCGATGCATCGTTGCGGGCTGCGCCCGCCTATGAGCGGGTGCGCACGCATTCTAAATCTTTTTTTTCAAAACATATACATATGAGTACTTAAAATGACCGCAAAAAAATATGAATTATTATTCCTATTTTTATTTTATAAAATTTTGCAAATTTTAATCTATAAAAATAATTTATTACTCCTCTCTCTCTTTATCACTCCACCCTCTCTCTCTCCTCTCTCCCTCCCCCTCTCCCTCCCTCTCCCTCTTCCCTCTCTCTCCAAATCCCCTCATGTTCTCTCTCATGATCCAATGGCCAATATTCATTCTATGATGTGCCTCCAAATACTTATATTCCCTTATATATATAAGATATATATATATATGTTGAAACCTGTAAACCGACTTCTCCTAGAGTTCGGATCTAAAGTTGCAGCTCACACCTACTCTTCCCAAACTCCTCCCTGGACGAGAGTCTCAAAGAAACAGACCGTGGGCTTCAGCTCAGAGGTCCCACCTCTTACCCGGAAGAACTAAAGATTCTTCCCCTCCCTAGTCAGTGCTGAGCTAGGTGCCTTAGTGGAAGAAGAAGGGTCAACCACCTTCTACCAGGCACCTTACCGGTCTATTTATAGGCCTCTGAGTTTGAACTGTCAATAACCAAACTGAACCGACCTGAAATTACCAAAATACCCTGTGTCGGGTCTGCCAACAGCCAAACTCCGCTGTTCTGAAGGGCTATATGCAGACCACCAAGGGCAAAAGTGTAAAATCACCCGGGGCTAAAAGGTAAATCACCTTCCAACTGAACCGGCACTCGACCAACCACTGAACTGGTGTCAGGCCCCTCGCCGAACCTGCGCTCAGCGAGAGCGATGTCTCGCGGGCGGGAGCTCTCCCCCCTGGGCCCCTCTCGCCTAGCGAGCGGCTCTCGCCCCGCGAGTGGCCCTCTCTTTGGGCCCTTCTCGCCTAGCGAGCGGCTCTCGTCTGGGCCCCTCTCGCCCAGCGAGCGGCTCTCGCCCCGCGAGTGGCCCTTTCCCCGGGACCCACTCGCCTAGCGAGTCGGCTCTCGCTTGGGCCCTTCTCGCCTAGCAAACAGCCCTCTCCATAAACCCATCTCGCCTTCTCCCCTCTTATCCTAGAGCCTTCTGCTCCCGCAAGTCCGAGGTTGTACACAATCCCCGCTCTTTTCGAGGTTGCCTCAAACTCGGAAAGAAAGTCCAACCGAGGCTCGTGCCAAAGTCCATTTATGAGAGAATCTTTCGTGGGGCCCTCCGCCGGAGCCTATAAATACATGATTCCCACCCCGCGTAGAGGGTGCCTCCCTTCCTCACTTCTTCCTTCCTTTGCTCTACTGCAGTCATGACTCATAGCCAGAGCTTCCGCGAGGCCTCGCGATGGTGCGCAGGCAAAATAAAGCAAACATGGACGCCCTGGCCCCAGCTTTAGTTCACACCCCTTGCCTCCTTACCATCATCGCTGTCTCGCCCAAAGAAAGTTAAGACTGTTGGACCCTTCTTCTCGGCCGAGGAGCCCACTCGCACTTCTTTGGCAATCCCTGCCCCTCCTCCTCCCGCGTCTCCTAGAGAGAGAGAGGTAAATTTTCGCTTCTATCCTTATTTTTCCTTTATCTACATCTTCGTATTTACTATTTGCTTTGTCAGGGAGATCTCGCACCTCAACACCAACCGGAAAGCCCACGAGATAACACCGTCGTCCACCGTCAGGACTCCGGACTCGTCTTAGCCATCCACTCCTCCATCTACTCCTCCAAACATGAGGAATGTTGACCCTTCTCAAGTCGTCGGTACCTCTCGCCATCCCGGTAAAAACCTTCCCTCTCGCTCCTTTGTCTCACTCGCAACTTCCAAGCCTTCCTGCGAGAACTCCTCTCACACCGCCCTTTGGCTCCTTGCGCAGGCACCCGGTTGACACGCCCGCAGAGGAATTTTCTAGGCAGCTCGTCGTCTCGCCCCCTCCTCCCCTAGACGAGATTGAAGACTACCTGGGCGACCCTATGGACCCGCTGGAGATGAAGCATAGGACGACCGAGATGTTCCGGAAGCACACGCGTATTATCCACGAGATGGAACAAGACAAGCAGGCGGCCGATAGGCGAATCAAATGGCTGGAGATTGAATGCGCTCGCCTGTCTTCCGAGGTCGACGCTGGGATCAAGATCGATGGGACCGATCCTCGAGAACTTATTAGCGAGATCGACCAGCAGCTCCATCTCGCGCGCCGTGGTCTCAACGCCGTTCGTGCCATCCACATGCCCGGCCGGCCCCCTGCGCGGGGTCTTGCGGTGGCCGCTGGAAATGGCACAAACACTGAAGACCTCCCGGCTCGTCTCGCATATCTTAGCAGTCTCGCTCTTTCATCCATAATGTTGTAATAATTCTGTAATATACATTATGCTGCCATCTCGCCTATAACTTAGGCCCTGCGAACATGCTGCCCGCCTTGTGCGGGATGGGACAATTTAATAATTATTGTTTATCCTATTTATTTCCATAATGCTTAGTATTTATCACATAGCTAGGCTCAGTTAATTTCATTTTATTCACTGTTATTCGCTTTTCCTGTTCTGCCTTGCTGAGAAAGCCCGCGCTGGGCTGCACGAATCGAGGCCAAGAGAGAGAGAGTATGAAACGTCGGCCGACTCTCCCCCTTCCTCCATATATTTTTCCCGCCCATTTTCTCCACTGACCATATCCGCTATAAATACCCCGGCCCCCAGATCGGAGAGATACCCGTGCTCTTACCCCTGTTGCGTCCCAGACCTTGCCCTTTTGCTCCCTCCGTCTCGCTTATTGCTCTCGCTTTCACTTCATCTCGCTCCTTTCTCCTTCGACCGTCTCGCCGATTCTTCTTCTCGCTATTTTCTCCCTTCAATCGTCTCGCCTCCGACCGTCTCGCCACAAATGGGAAAGAAGAAAGCCGACGAGGGTGAGGGGCGCAGCCGCTGTGGGAAAAGGTTTACCGACCATGACTTTCCTCCCGGCAAGATCTCTGAAGAAGACTACAACAACTTTGCCCGCGAGTTCTTGAGGGAGGGGTTTGAATCGCGGCCCCCAAAGGTCGGCGAGGCGAACAACACCTACTATCCTGGAGAACTCGCCTTCCCCGTCTCGCACTTCGAGACGGGGTTGAGACTGCCTCTCTGGCCGGAGGTAAAGCTGGTCCTGAAGTACTTTGGCGCAGTCCCAGCGCAACTAAACCCGAATGCCATTTCGGTGTTAGTTGCTTTCGCCAGCTATATGCGTCGGGAGCGCATCGAGTTCAGCTTGACGGTCTTCCGCAAGTTGTTCATCTACCACGCCAACGCCGACGGCGTCTCTTATTTCACTGGGCAAGGACTCAAGGTGTGCGAGACGCCCAACAAGAACCACCACTGGCTCACCCGATTCGTCTTCATCCGCGGAAACTTTGGGGGAGTCCCGCTCGCGCCTGTGTCGCCTCCCGAGGTGTTTTATGTGTCCCCACATGTGGGCGGCACGGACAAGCTTCTGTATGATTTCTTCGTCGGCAAGAACTTCGAGGTTCACTTCTTAAGGCGGGGCCTCGACTCGCTACTTCCGGTGCTCCCTGGCGAAGGTACTCTCGCATTCCTTTTGTCTCGCGTTTGTCATTTAGTCCCGCCATCTTATCGCCCCCTTGTTTGTTTTAGGAGAGCGGAACGACCCAGCCCATCCCTCTTATAAGAGCAACGCACAACCGACAAAGGGTCTCGCTCTCTCCAGCATGGCGGCCGAGGCGGCGAAAGAATCCTTGGCCCCTCCCCTCAAGAAGAGGCCCGCTGAAGGCGCCGCTCCCTCTCGCTCCAGCCCCAAGAAAAAGATGAAGAAGGTTGTGTCCATCCCTAAAAGGAAAAAGGAGAAGGAGAAGGAGATGCCGGGGTCCCTGAGTCTCATCTCTGTAGGAGAATCTCAATCTCCTCGATCGCCCCCCCCCCCCGACATGCCGTCTCGCCTTCCCGCGAGACGGCTCTACTCGACCAGCCTGTCCACACTTCGATTCAACCGGCCGCCTCTCCATCTCGCGAGACCGCTTCTTCTAGCCGCCCAGCCCCTTCCTCTCACCAGAATTACAACATGGGTCCCACGGTACAAGATGTCGTCGGCGACCCAGTCCTCATATGGGAGAAGGACGCAAACAGGGTGTAAGTCTCTACCCTCCTTCCCGCATGGAAGGAGCAGGACGCCCCTACTAGCCACGCCTTCTCTCTTGGTTATGGCCTGTATGGAGGTCCAGAAGCTGACTCCGTTGAGAAAGAGTCCTCGCGGGACCTGGTGCTAAAGACCTCCCACGCCCAGCTGCGCGCCTTGGAGCTCTCGCACCGCCTCTCGCGCCGCCTAGTTTTCAATAATAAAAAGTGGAAGGACACTGAAGCGGGCTTAGCGGCAGAGCGCGAGAGGTCGGGTGATCTTGAAAAGAGGCTGGCGGTATCTGAGGCCCTTCTCGCCAAAACCCAGGGTGGTGTGGTAAGCCCTAGCCTTTACCCTTGATTAGTTTCTTTCAAGCACGTTCTTTGCTAACTAATGAGCGTCTCGCAGGATGCCGAGACGGCGGAGCGGATGCGCTTATGCATGGAGGCCCTGGAGGAGGAGAATAAAGATTTGAAGGCCCAGAACGCCCTCCTCCGGGACAGCGCTCTGCCATCATCTCGCCACGAACCCCTCCAGGCTCCCCCGCCACATTATTCTTTTGATGAAGTCGAGGAGCTTTGCTGAGATACCAA
This sequence comes from Platanthera zijinensis, assembly GCA_039513925.1. Taxonomy (NCBI): domain Eukaryota; kingdom Viridiplantae; phylum Streptophyta; class Magnoliopsida; order Asparagales; family Orchidaceae; genus Platanthera; species Platanthera zijinensis. The sequence goes on from CM077097.1 coordinate 95,725,660, forward strand.
TATCAAGACGGCGGAGCTCGTTCTAAAGATGATGAAGGAGCTGAGGGTCGTCAAAGAGGACTTCGAGATAGTTACCGCTCGCGATCTAGTGCCCCAGCTCTACGGCGAGCAGAGCGAGGATTCCTCTTCCAGCGAGGGGGAGTGAAGAAATGCCGGCGGGATCTGGGGCCCCTCTCCTCTTTTTGTTTCTCTGTAAAATTTTACTTAGTTTCTTTTTTGTGATCAAAAACTTGAAAGCCTATATTCATAACGCTCTGTAATGAACAATTATATTGATCAAGTGTATAAACTCTTACCTTGTCTGCTCTGTCACTTTGCTTTATTTTATTTACTGCGAGACGACTCTTTGATTTGCTCACGCTTGCGAGACGGGGCTGCTCCTCGTCTCGCCGCCTTGTTTTTTCTCTTTACTTTGCTTTATTTTACTTACTGCGAGACGACTCTTTGATCTACTCACACTTGCAAGACGAAGCAATTCCTTGTCTTGCCGCCTCGCTGGATAGTTGATTTTGTTCAGAGTGCGGGTCGTTACTTCCCCCGCCGCCTTTGTGCGCGAGACCAACCTATTTCCTCCTCTCGTCTCGCCTCAAGACACCTCCGGTGCGAGTAGTCTCGAGGGGTTAACCCGCTCCCTTCTCAGGCAGGGCCTTCCTTCCCCCTGATTGCCTACTCGCCATAGGCGAGACCTTCGCCCGGGTGGCCGGATGGGAGTGCACCCACTTGCACTGCTCCAACTCTTTCCTCCCCCATTATCATTTTATGAACTTTCCTCATTTGTTGACCAGTAGGGATGCTTCTTTAAGAGATCTCACCGCTTACTCTGCCACTTAGCCTGCCCACGACCCTGCCAGCTTGGTGAGCCTAGTCAGCATGTCTTCTTAGGGTCTTGCCATTCAACCTGCCACCAAGTGAGCCTACAGGCCTGCCATCTTGATGAGAGCCTGGTCAGTGGGTCTTCTCGGGGCCTTGCCTTCCAACCTGCCACCGAGTGAGCCTATAGCCCTGTCAGCTTGATGAGAGCCTGGTCAGCGGGTCTTCTCGGGACCTTGCCATTCAACTTGCCACCGAGTGAGCCTACAGCCATGCAACTTGATGAGAGCCTAGTCAGCGGGTCTTCTCGGGGCCTTGTCATTCAACCTGCCACCGAGTGAGCCTACAGCCCTGCCAGCTTGATGAGAGCCTGGTCAGCGGGTCTTCTCGGGGCCTTGCCATTCAACCTGCCGCCAAGTGAGCCTACAGCCCTGCCAGCTTGATGAGAGCCTGTTCAGCGGGTCTTCTCGGGGCCTTGCCTTTCAACCTGCCACCGAGTGAGCTTACAGCCCTGCCAGCTTCATGAGAGCGTGGTCAGCGGGTCTTCTCGGGGCCTTGCCATTCAACCTGCCACCGAGTGAGCCTACAGCCTTGCCAGCTTGATGAGAGCCTGGTCAGCGGGTCTTCTCGGGGCCTTGCCTTTCAACCTGCAACTGAGTGAGCCTACAGTCCTGCCAGCTTGATGAGAGCCTGGTCAGCGAGTCTTCTCGGGGCCTTGCCTTCCAACCTGCCACCGAGTGAGCCTACAGCCCTGCCAGCTTGATGAGAGCCTGGTCAGCGGGTCTTCTCGGGGCCTTGTCATTCAACTTGCCACCGAGTGAGCCTACAGCCTTGCCAGCTTGATGAGAGCCTGGTCAGCGGGTCTTCTCGGGGCCTTGCCATTCAACCTATCACCGAGTGAGCCTACAGCCTTGCCAACTTGATGAGAGCCTGGTCAGCGGGTCTTCTCGGGGCCTCGTCATTCAACCTGCCACCGAGTGAGCCTACAGCCCTGCCAGCTTGATGAGAGTCTGGTCAGCGGGTCTTCTCGGGGCCATGCCATTCAACCTGCCACCGAGTGAGTCTACAGCCCTGCCAGCTTGATGAGAGCCTGGTCAGCGGGTCTTCTCGGGGCCATGCCATTCAACCTGCCACCGAGTGAGTCTACAGCCCTGCCAGCTTGATGAGAGCCTGGTCAGCGGGTCTTCTCGGGGCTGAGCTCCCCACTGACTTTTATCTTTTCCTTCATTCCCTCCTTAGTGAGAATTTCCATCTCCAGCACCTCAACCGCCACCTTCAGCCTTGAGGGCTCCTCCTCTCCCTCCTGCTCCCTGAGCTCACGCTCTACGGCTTCACGCCCCTCAACGGCCGCAGCCACCTCCCTCAAACCTCTCCACCTCTTCATTAGTTGGGACCCCCCTTAACAACGAACCTCCTCTCCCTTCCGGCTGAGCCTCCACCTTGGACGACTACTTCCCTTATGTTTCTTTTCCTTCTCCTTCCCTCTTCCTTTCCTCCTGCCTCTTCTACCTCCATCTCTCCCTCCTCTCCTGCCGTTTCCGGCTCCACCGCAATGCCACTCTCTACTCCTACTGCTTCCCTCTCCTCTTCTACCTCTCCTCCGACCTCCTGCTCTCCTGCCGTTTCCGGCTCACCCGCAATGCCTCTTTCCACTCCTACAGCTTCCCTCTCCTCTTCTACCTCTCCTCTGACCTTCTGCTCCCATCGCTCCATCCTCTTCTCCAGCTCCTCGGCGTCACCTTGCCAAGAGATGGTATTTACCGCCGTCACGTAGCACTTCCTGGATGCCTTGGGATCTCCTCGCACTCTGATTTGGGTTCCTCCGGCATTGAGCTTCAAGCATTGATGGTAAGACGATGGGACGCACCTGAAGGCACTGATCAGAGGGCGCCCAAAGATGGCGTTGTAACTGCTGGGAGCGTCCACTATCACGAAGCGACAATTCCTAGACAGCCCTCCCAGAGTTACCTGAAGTCTCACACCCCCTCGACTTCCTTCCTTTCTCCTGAAAACCCGAACTACGGCCCATCGGCTGCCAACACCCTTCTGGCCTCCACCCTCATCTCATTGAATGCCTTCTTGAAGATGACATTTACCGAGCTCCCATTATCGACCAAGATCCGCGATACCGTGAAATTTTCGATGGCGGTCTGAATCACCAACGTATCGCAGAATGGATCTTCGTGGTCCGGTAAGTCCTTCCTACAGAAAGTGATCTTCTTATCGGAGGGAGGGGCTTGCAACGTCGAGACAACGCTCCGACGGTACATGGTATGAAGGCGCGCCTTACGGGTAGCCTCAATCCCCACTCCCCCATGGATCACTCTGATCCCTCCTCGGTCTCCCACGTCAGCTCGATCCACAAACCGGTCCTCCTCCCCGGTCCCAGTCATCTCTACTATCCGCACCGGTAGCTGCTGCTCCTCTATCCCTCTTCATCTCCAGAAACTCTGGGCAGGTAGTCGTCGCGTGACCTTCCTCCTCGTGGAAGTCACAATACGGTAAGGCTACCTCCCCCTCCCGTCTCCCCTCCTGGTGGTTCCTCCTTCCCGCTCCAGCTCCCGCTCTTCCCCGCTCTCTTCCTCTTCCTCTCCCTCGGTCAATGGCCATAACTTGCTGCGGCGGGGGTAGAAGTGGTCTAAGACCATGTCCCCACCCCGACTGGTTGAATCTTCCTGGTCCTCCCTGGTAGTTCCTTCCCCCTTGGGGAAAACCTCTTCCCGGCCCTTGAACAGGGCCTCCTGGCTGCCTCCAACCCAACTCCTGATATACCGGAGCCCTCGGCTCTTCCCTCCTTCTCCCTTCCTGCTGCCTCGCTCCTCCCGATTCCCTCGACTCCACCTCCGTCAATCTTGCCAACTTTCTAGCGAATGCCGGGTTTGCGGCCTCCATCGTTATCTCCTTCGCAGCTTTCTCCATCAATCCTTCAAACGACAACGGCGCCTTCCTGGTCAAACTCATCTTGAAGAAGCCCTCCCTCAGCCCGACGGTGAAGGCCATCTAGAGAGCAAATCCTGGCACCTCCTGGATGTCCAGGATTTCTTCCTGAAAGCGGTCCACGTACTGGGCCAAGGACTCATCGGTCTTCTGCCTGATCAGAAAAATCGACTCTGGGTTCTTCTTCCTCTTCTTCGAGGTCGAGAAGCGCAACTGGAAGCTCCTACTCAAGTCCTCGAAACCATATATCGACCCCGTCGGGAGTTGATGAAACCAGTCCCTAGCTTTGTCCTTCAAGGTGATGGCGAAAAGACGGCACTTAAATGTGTCCGTCATCGGCCTGATCGAGACCGCATCTTCGAACCATTACAAGTGCTGGAGGGGGTCGTCTTTCCCCACATAGTAGGTCATCTTTGGCTCACGAAACCCTTCCGGGACGGGAGCTGAAAGGATCAACTCGCAAAAAGGGGACCCTCTCGCCAGGGGTCTTGCTTCCTCCACTCGCGCGACGACATCCCCCGGCGAGACGACACTCGCAGGACTGGGGATTAGCTCCCTACCCGCCAGGTCTCGCCTACTTCCTTCTACCACATTCTCCTTCCCAGGCCGCCCCCCCCAGCGCGTCCTCTCCGACTCTTGCCGAGACGAGCCCTTCTTGAGGCGCGAGACCGGACGCCTGAGGCAGGGGGGTCGAGTACTCACCTCGCCGCGAGATCTCCTGCAGCATGTCAATGATGTCTCTGATAGACGCCATGAACTCCTCTCTCCCAACGTACCCTCCCGGGTTCTGGGACCCGCCCTCGTCTCCTTCTCCAAGATCTCCTGCCATGAAGTGGTTCGAGATTCTGCTGTGTAGGCTGCGATCCACGTTCACCGCACCAAAAATGTTGAAGCCTGTAAACCGACCTCTCCTAGAGTTCGGATCTAAAGTTGTAGCTCACACCTACTCTTCCCAAACTCCTCCCTGGACGAGAGTCTCAAAGAAACAGACCGTGGGCTTCAGCTCGGAGGTCCCACCTCTTACCCGGAAGAACTAAAGATTCTTCCGCACCTTAGCTAGTGTTGAGCTAGGTGCCTTAGTGGAATAAGAAGAAGGGTCAACCACCTTCTACCAGGCACCTTACCGGTCTATTTATAGGCCTCTGAGTTTGAACTATCAATAACAAAACTGAACCGACCTGAAATTACCAAAATACCATGGGTCGGGTCTGCCAACAGCCAAACTCCGTTGTTCTGAAGGGCTATATGCAGACCACCAAGGGCAAAAGTGTAAAATCACCTGGGGATAAAAGGTAAACCACCTTCCAACTGAACCGGCACTCGACCAACCACTGAACCGGTGCCAGGCCCCTCGCCGAACCAGCGCTCGGCGAGAGCGACGTCTTGTGGACGGGAGCTCTCCCCCCTGGGCCCCTCTCGCCTAGCGAGCGGCTCTCGCCCCTCGAGTGACCCTCTCTTTGGGCCCTTCTCGCCTAGCGAGCCCCTCTCGCCTAGCGAGCGGCTCTCGCCCCGCGAGTGACCCTTTCCCCGGGACCCACTCGCCTAGCGAGTCGGCTCTCGCTTGGGCCCCTCTCGCCTAGCAAACAACCCTCTCCATAAACCCATCTCGCCTTCTCCCCTCTTTTCTTAGAGCCTTCTGCTCCCGCGAGTCCGAGGTTGTACAATATATATATATGATATGAAAGGCATCCAACAAAATTGCATCACTTGTTTATATCCATTACAAAAAAGTAGCACATTTACATATGAAAAAACTACATATGAAAAAACGATGAACCATACATTAATTAGTACAAAATTCAAGGAGTTGTTGGATAAAGTGCTCTCAAATTAGGCAAAAGATTCAGAGGGTAACATACACTATTTTATACAAAATGAAATTTGAAGAAATGGGAGGACACTCACATTTAACAAACTCTATATGGAAGCATATGGAACTTACTAAACTTCCCCCAAAGTCAAGAATAGCTGAAAACTAGGAAAGCAGATCAACAATATTCAGTAAGAGGTCTCAATCTTTGTTTCAATCTGTGTCGCTGATCAAACTGTGGTGCAGTTTTGATGAAGAGGCAAGATGAACACGTAAACATGGGTAGTGACGTAGGTAATATTGACGGCCGAAATAGAGAGCCATCAAATATATTAGTAATCTCGTGCATGCCAAATAAAACTTAGCGGAAGAAAAGAAGTAAAAAAAATTCATCAGTGGAAATGAAATTGATGTTAACCAAATATAAAGAACCCCCTCTGTATATGGAGGGGGTATTACACCATATTTTAACCAAACATAAAAAATAAAAATAAAAAAAATTCTAGCACTCCCCTTCAAGTTGGGCGTGAGATGTTAACCATGCCCAACTTGTTAACAATCCTTCAAAATATATTCCCACTCAACCCTTTGGTGAGAATGTCCGCTAGCTGTCTATCAGAGGACACAAAAGGAGTATACACAATTCCTCTATCAATGTTCTCCTTGATGAAGTGTCGATCTACTTCAATGTGTTTAGGGTGGTCATGTTGAACGACATTGTGGGCGATACTAATAGCTGACTTATTTTCACAAAACAGTCAAATGAGTCCTGCTTCAGCAAGACCTAGGTCTTTCATCAATGAGCGTAACCATAAGCCTTCACAAACCACATGAGTCATAACTCTAAACTCGGCTTTAGCGCTGGATCTTACTACAACTTGTTGTTTCTTACTCCTTAACAAGGTTGCCACCAACAAGAGAGCAATATCCAGAAGTTGATTGTTGATCTTCAACAGATCTGGCACAATCAGCATTTGTATAAACTTCAATACTTGGACCTTGATTTGGAGCAAACAGGATGCCCCTTCATGGTGTGACACCACTTAAAACTATTAAATAGTTACCATGGTGTGTTAATAGAGACTATATGAGCTGACAAAGGAGTGGAACCGGTTAAATAGAAATTGAACCGGCAAATGCCGGTCAAAGTAACGCGTGGCAAACATTTACTAAGCGGCGCCGGTTATTAAATAAGCAAAGAAGCCGTGGTTCATGCCATTCTCCCCCGATTTCCGCAGGAAGCCGCTGCAGGCGACGGAAGAGCCGAACCCGCCGATCGTCACCACGAGCCCGATTCTCCTCCGTTTCTTCCGATTTCTCCTCCGATTGAAAGGTAATCTCTTCCTCTCTAGTCCTTTAGTTTCCTTTTCAAAGATTTTTTCGCGGATGGAAGTTAGTATAACTCCTAGTAACTCCTAGGGTTTAGGATTTTCTGATTGTTTTAGTTTGTTTTGAATGGAAAAGTTTCTGAAAGGGATTTGTAACCTAAATCCGTGATTTTCATGGATTTTGATGAAACCCTTTTGTGGATTTTGATATGTAGGGTTGAAAAAGGAGAAACCCTAAAGCACCAAATAATTTTTGGAGGCTATACTCTTGCTGCCCTTTCACTAAAATGGCGAAAGTAGACTAATAAATCTAAGGCAACAAAACCCTAGTTTTTGAAATAGGTCTTTGACCTAATTAGGTCAAGTAGAACCCTCTAACATGATGTTTGACATAGTAAAGATGATATATATTGTAGGCAATGGCATCACGTGGTCAAGGAAGCGGAAAGCGCAACGAAGAAAATAGGAACGAGAAAGGAAAAGGAAAAGCCACGGTGAATTCCTACCCTTTAAGTGCTTATTTCATGATTTGTATTTATGCTTATGTTATGTTTCATGTGTATGCTATATTATGGTTATGCATTCTAAGTAACAGCAATTGCAAGAATGATTGAAAGTAAATGCCAATTGTAAGAATGATTGAAAGTAAATGTCAAACAAAGTTTAAAAAAAAAATGAAATGGGCTAAGTTAAGGGTCAACCCAATAGTGGAGGTGGGGTGAATGTCCTCCCAATGATATGAAAGGAAAGTTAACGTGCGAATATGAAAAGGCACGTTAAGAAATGTGTGCGAATATGAAAAGGCACACAAGCGCGCTATATAAATGATATGAAATGTTAATATTCCCGTAACATTGCCCAATAGAAAAAAAAAGAATTATGAAAACCAGAAAATAAAATACGAATCCATATAAAAGCGATTTGCAACGTACCTGGGTGAGAAAAAAAAAGAATGAATGAAAGACGAAAAGCTCAATAATAAGAAAATAATGTAAACAAGAAAAAGAAATATGACGCAATTATGAGAATAAGCTATAAAATCCTTACAATTAAAACATTTTATTAAAGGGAATTCATTTAGTCTTTGACTAATATAAAGGTAACTAAAACAGGTCACAGCGGAGGCTGCTCCCGTTAATCCTCCTGGTGCCCCTTCTCGTAAGGAAAAGATGTACAAGATCTGGATGGAGGTCATCACAGCTGTCTTTGATTACATGGATGCTCACAAGGAAGCTTGCCGCGACTCTGACTGCTCCCACGATGAATTTCAGTTTTACTTTAAGTAGTCTACTCATGTGTGATAGTATAGTTTTGATCTGAGTTACAAGTATAGTGTATTATGATCAGGTTGTAAATCTTTAAATGTAACTCAGATTTTGTGATGACTCCACTTTTGTGTTATTATATTGAGTCATCTTTTAGACATGTATGATACTATCTGACACTGTGGTATAAATAAAAAGGTTTCACCTTGCTGCACTTTTATTTTTGCACGCATAAATGCTGAATGTCAATTTCCCTTGCAACTCTATAACATTGTTACATGAAAAGAAAATTGTAGTGGTGCCTAGAATGTAGGGCCGTTACAATTAAATGGTATCAGAGGGAGGTTTTTGAGTATGGAACACCAGAATACTTTGTAACAGATTTGTTAGTAGAACAAGTATGACAATGTCAATCGTCCTGTTTCAGGAACCCTTCCGCACATATTTAAGTCGAAGGGAAAGAGATGAACTTGAGGAAGAACAAAATCGTATGGCTGAAGAACGGTGTAGAGAGCGATCAAATCCTCCTCTATCGGAGATCATGCAAGCATTGGCAGAAGCCATTCAACTGGGTAATAGAACTGTAGCTATACCGCAACCACCGACATCAAGTGAGTCATATGTGAAACAATTTCTCGAAATGAGACCACCCTTATTTCGAGGTGGGTTATCTCCAATGGAAACTGAAAGTTGGATAAAAAGAATTGAACTCACCTTCAATGCCTTGAAGTGCCCCGACAATCAAAAAATCGATTTAGTCGTTTTCCTGCTGGAAGGAGAGGCTGATCGATGGTGGGACAGTATGAGGCAAGGTAAATTTGCTGGGCGTAGAAATTCGGAGATTCCCTGGGCCGAATTCCTAAAAGAATTTGTTAATTGGTTTGTTCCCCCGTCTGAGAAACAAATGCTGCAGGAGAAATTCCTCCGTTTAATGCAAGGAAGTCGTACAGTTCTGCAATATGAGGCTGAGTTTGCACAATTAGCCTATTATGCTGGAGACATGGTCACGAAGGAAAGCGATCGATGTTTTCGATTTCAATTGGGTCTACGAGAAAACGTACGGGTACATCTAATCTCGCAAAGAATTAAAAATTACAATGAATTGGTGGAGACAGCTAAGTTAATTGAGATGGATGTGGAGAGTTCGCAAAGGCGAATGGAGTTTCAAACGAAGAGACTTCCAGAGGGACAAAGTTTGGAGCGAAAGAGTGGAAATTCTAACTGGAAGAGGAAGAAAGGAGGTCCTCCAGCGCAAACTCGAAGTGAAAGCGCAGCTAGCAGTAACACCGTGAAACCTTTATGTCCGAAATGCGGAAAGAATCACTTTGGCGAGTGTTTGAAAGGTACCGGTGTTTGTTTCAAATGTCAAAAACCGGGACATCGCCGACAAGACTGTCCGTTGTGGAAGACAATATCTGAAAGAGGTGGTCCTAATCAGGCACCAGCATTCCATTACCTTGATACCAGAGTGGATAAAGGTAAAGGAATTGAAACTTCTGGATCTGTAATGGAAACTAGAGAAGATCGACAGGTACAACCTAGAGTCTTCAATATGAATCAACAAGGAGCTAAAGCTGACGATACTGTTATCACAGGTATGATTTATGTACACAATCACCTATTAAAGGTATTATTTGATACAGGGGCTAGCCAATCCTTCATATCTACAAGAGCAATTAAACAATTAAAGTTGGAACCTCATACGTCTATTGAGGAATTGAGAGTTAAAATGCCCAATAATACCGAGATGATTACAAAGCTTCGATGTACAGTGTGGCTAACAATTGATACCAATCCAGTAGAAGCAAATGTTGCAGTTCTACCCTATCCGAATTTGATATCATTTTAGGGATGGATTGGTTAGTGAAAAGTGAAGCCATCATTAACTGTAAAGAGAAAGAAATTACACTGAAAATAAATGATACACAGTGCACGTTTAAAGGATTGAATGAAGTTTCAAAAGTTCTTATATCTTCATTCAAGGCAATCAAGAAACTGAGGAAAGGTTGTGAAGCAACTTTGGTAATGATTAAGGGAACCAAGGTAGTGACATGTGAGCCGACTGCCGTTCCCGTAGTGCGTGATTTTCTCGAGGTATTTCCTGAAGAATTACCAGGACTACCCCCATCAAGGGATGTAGAATTCACGATCGATTTGGTAGAAGGAGCTAAACCAGTAGCAAAGGCACCATATCGTATGGCTCCTAAAGAATTGGCAGAGCTGAAAAGTCAATTGCAGGAATTACTTGATAAAGGTTTTATACGACCAAGCACTTCGCCATGGGGGGCTCCAGTGCTATTCGTGAAAAAGAAAGATGGCTCGTTTCGATTATGTGTTGACTATCGAGAATTAAACAAGTTAACAATTCGAAACCAATATCCATTACCTCGTATTGACGATTTATTTGATCAACTCAGTAATGCAAAAGTATTTTCCAAGATTGACCTAAGGTCAGGATATCATCAGATGCGCATAAATGAAGATGATATTTATAAAACTGCTTTTAGCACGCGATATGGACATTTTGAGTTCGTCGTCATGCCGTTTGGATTAACAAACGCACCAGCTGTTTTTATGGATTTAATGAATCGAGTATTCAAGGAATTCCTGGACAGATTTGTTATTGTATTTATAGATGATATTCTAGTTTATTCGACGAACAAAGATGAACATACAGAACACTTAAAGATTGTATTGACGACATTGAAATGTCATGCCCTATATGCGAAGTTTTCCAAATGTGAGTTTTGGTTACGTGAAGTTGCGTTCTTAGGCCATGTCATTACAGGGCATGGATTGTCAGTAGATCCAGCAAAAGTGGAGGCAATTATAAATTGGCCAAGACCAACTACAGTCACAGAAATTCGAAGCTTTCTTGGTTTGGCAAGTTATTACAGGAAATTTGTAAACGGCTTTTCAGCGATTGCACTACCGCTTACAAAACTGACCCGGAAGAATGCTCTATTTCTCTGGACTAAAGAGTGTCAGGAGGCATTTGATGAATTAAAGACAAGGTTAACTACTGCACCAGTATTGGTTATGCCATGCGGGATTGAAGGATTCCAAATTTACAGCGATGCCTCTTTAAAAGGCCTTGGTTGTGTTTTGATGCAGAATGGTAAAGTCGTAGCTTATGCATCAAGACAATTAAAGGATTCGGAACGTAATTACCCAACTCATGATTTAGAATTGGCAGCTGTCATATTTGCCCTCAAAATTTGGAGACATTACTTGTACGGCGCGCAATGTGAGATCTTTACGGATCATAAAAGTTTAAAGTATATTTTCTCCCAAAAAGAAATAAACATGCGTCAAAGACGATGGTTAGAACTTATCAAAGACTATGATGTCGATATCAAATACCATCCTGGTAAAGCGAATATCGTAGCTGATGCACTTAGTAGAAAACACTTGACACCTATGGTTGTTCCACTTACAGAACAAAAAGAAATGTTACGAGAGATACAAAACTTGGAGTTGCTCACATGTACTACTACTTCTCAAACTCAAGGTGTATTTTTCCATCTCGTGGCAGAAAATCCTATTAAAGACAGGGTAAGGAAGGCGATGAACCAAGATCCTATTTTCGTGAAAATCCTGGAAAAGGTAAAAAGTGGACAATCAACTGCTTTTACAGAGCATGACGGATTATTATTCCTGAATGGAAGATTGTGTATTCCTCATGTTGATGCACTTCGATCAGAAATCCTTTACGACGGACATAATACAATGTATTCAATTCACCCCGGAAGAACAAAAATGTATCAAGATCTCAAGCAGAACTTTTGGTGGCCAGGAATGAAGACTGATGTAATTCAATATATTGTCAAATGTCACACGTGTCAACTTGTGAAGGCAGAACATCAAAAACCTGGCGGATACTTACAATCACTACCGATTCCGGAATGGAAGTGGGATGACATAACCATGGATTTTGTCATGGGATTACCAAGGAGTAAAGCTGGAAATAACGGTATATGGGTAATTGTTGATCGGCTAACGAAAGTTGCACATTTCATCCCTATGAAAAATGATAGTCCAGTACAGAAGTTAGTCGATCAGTATATTGATGTTATTATAAAATATCATGGGATTCCCCGATCCATTGTATCTGATAGAGATGGACGCTTTACCTCTGATACATGGAAACTCGTGCAGAGAAAGTTAGGAACAAAACTGCTTTTCAGTACCGCCTTTCACCACAAACAGATGGTCAATCTGAGCGAACTATTCAAATGTTGGAAGATCTATTGAGAATGGTCATACTTGATCTTAAGGGCTCATGGGAAAAGTACTTATCGCTAGTGGAATTTTCGTACAATAATAGCTACCAGTCAAGTATTCAGATGGCACCATTCGAAGCATTATATGGACGAAGGTGTCGTACCCCGCTAAGTTGGGCAGAAGATGGCGAATATAAGTTATTCCCGAAGAATCAAATGGATAAAATGAATGATAAGCTTACACTTGTTCGGGAACGGTTAAAAATAGCCCAAGACAGACAACAGAAATATTTCAATGCCAAACATCGAAAAGTAGACTTTAATGTAGGCGATATGGTATGTCTGAAAATAAAGCCCTTCAAGGGAGTCTCACGAATTCGTCGACTTGGAAAGCTTAGTCCGAGATATGTAGGACCATTCGTCATCTCTGAAAAGATTGGACCGGTGGCTTATCGCCTAGTATTATCTGATGCTCTTCAAAATGTTCATGATGTATTCCATGTTTCTTCATTAAGGAAATACATAGCAGATCCGGAAAAAATAGTTCCTTCTGAACATATACAGATAAATTCGGATCTATCTAGCCCAACTGAACCATACAAGATTGTAGATTGGCAAAATAAACAGCTTCGAAACCGAGAGGTTCGATTTGTCAAAGTCTGGTGGAAAGGGCATAGTATTCATGAAGCAACGTGGGAAAAAGAAGAAGACATGAGAAATCTCTTCCCTCAGATGTTTGATGCAGAGTCAGACTGATGATTTTCGCGGACGAAAATGCAATAAGGAGAGGAGAATTGTGACACCACTTAAAACTATTAAATAGTTACCATGGTGTGTTAATAGAGACTATATGAGCTGACAAAGGAGTGGAACCGGTTAAATAGAAATTGAACCGGCAAATGCCGGTCAAAGTAACGCGTGGCAAACATTTACTAAGCGGCGCCGGTTATTAAATAAGCAAAGAAGCCGTGGTTCATGCCATTCTCCCCCGATTTCCGCAGGAAGCCGCTGCAGGCGACGGAAGAGCCGAACCCGCCGATCGTCACCACGAGCCCGATTCTCCTCCGTTTCTTCCGATTTCTCCTCCGATTGAAAGGTAATCTCTTCCTCTCTAGTCCTTTAGTTTCCTTTTCAAAGATTTTTTCGCGGATGGAAGTTAGTATAACTCCTAGTAACTCCTAGGGTTTAGGATTTTCTGATTGTTTTAGTTTGTTTTGAATGGAAAAGTTTCTGAAAGGGATTTGTAACCTAAATCCGTGATTTTCATGGATTTTGATGAAACCCTTTTGTGGATTTTGATATGTAGGGTTGAAAAAGGAGAAACCCTAAAGCACCAAATAATTTTTGGAGGCTATACTCTTGCTGCCCTTTCACTAAAATGGCGAAAGTAGACTAATAAATCTAAGGCAACAAAACCCTAGTTTTTGAAATAGGTCTTTGACCTAATTAGGTCAAGTAGAACCCTCTAACATGATGTTTGACATAGTAAAGATGATATATATTGTAGGCAATGGCATCACGTGGTCAAGGAAGCGGAAAGCGCAACGAAGAAAATAGGAACGAGAAAGGAAAAGGAAAAGCCACGGTGAATTCCTACCCTTTAAGTGCTTATTTCATGATTTGTATTTATGCTTATGTTATGTTTCATGTGTATGCTATATTATGGTTATGCATTCTAAGTAACAGCAATTGCAAGAATGATTGAAAGTAAATGCCAATTGTAAGAATGATTGAAAGTAAATGTCAAACAAAGTAAAAAAAAAATGAAATGGGCTAAGTTAAGGGTCAACCCAATAGTGGAGGTGGGGTGAATGTCCTCCCAATGATATGAAAGGAAAGTTAACGTGCGAATATGAAAAGGCACGTTAAGAAATGTGTGCGAATATGAAAAGGCACACAAGCGCGCTATATAAATGATATGAAATGTTAATATTCCCGTAACATTGCCCAATAGAAAAAAAAAGAATGATGAAAACCAGAAAATAAAATACGAATCCATATAAAAGCGATTTGCAACGTACCTGGGTGAGAAAAAAAAAGAATGAATGAAAGAAGAAAAGCTCAATAATAAGAAAATAATGTAAACAAGAAAAAGAAATATGACGCAATTATGAGAATAAGCTATAAAATCCTTACAATTAAAACATTTTATTAAAGGGAATTCATTTAGTCTTTGACTAATATAAAGGTAACTAAAACAGGTCACAGCGGAGGCTGCTCCCGTTAATCCTCCTGGCGCCCCTTCTCGTAAGGAAAAGATGTACAAGATCTGGATGGAGGTCATCACAGCTGTCTTTGGTTACATGGATGCTCACAAGGAAGCTTGCCGCGACTCTGACTGCCCCCACGATGAATTTCAGTTTTACTTTAAGTAGTCTACTCATGTGTGATAGTATAGTTTTGATCTGAGTTACAAGTATAGTGTATTATGATCAGGTTGTAAATCTTTAAATGTAACTCAGATTTTGTGATGACTCCACTTTTGTGTTATTATATTGAGTCATCTTTTAGACATGTATGATACTATCTGACACTGTGGTATAAATAAAAAGGTTTCACCTTGCTGCACTTTTATTTTTGCACGCATAAATGCTGAATGTCAATTTCCCTTGCAACTCTATAACATTGTTACATGAAAAGAAAATTGTAGTGGTGCCTAGAATGTAGGGCCGTTACACATGGTGAGGATTTGAGATACCTAAGGATTATATGAGTTGCATTCACATGACGTGTCTTTGGAGCATGCATGAACTGGCTGATAACACTCACCGCATAAGAAATATCTGGGAGAGTATGTGATAGGTAGATCAGCCTCCCCACTAATCTCTGAAACTCAGAGATGTCTTCAATCGCCTCTCCATCATTGCGCCCCAATCGGCGAATTACTTCAATTAGGGTGTCAGCTGGTCTACATCCACTCATCCCCACCTTCTCAAGAAGATCCAGAGTATATTTTCTCTGAGAAATGAAGATTCTCTGTTAAGAACTTGCTACTTCAATACCCAAAAAATACCTGAGTTTTCCCAGGTCCTTGACCTCAAACTCCTTGACTAATTTCTATTTCAGATTCTGGATTTCTTCGACATCATCCTCTGTTATGACTATATCATCAACATATACAATGACAACGGTGAGCTTCCTGGTCTGGTGTTTGATGAACAATGTGTGGTCGGCATTGCTCTGATGGTATCCAAATGACACCATAGTTTTGTGGAACCTCCCAAACCAAGCTCTTGGGGATTGTTTCAACCCATATAGAGCATTTTTTTAATCTGCAGACTTTCCCTTCTGCATCTCTAGGAGAGAGACCTGGTGGAATAGACATGCAGACCTCCTCATCCAGATTCCCATGGAGGAACTTGTTCTTCACATCAAGTTGCCAAAGATTTCAACCTTTGCAAGCAACGCAGGATAACAAGACCCGATTAGTGTTCATTTTTGCCACCGGGGCAAATGTTTTTTGATAGTCAATACCAAGGGTTTGAGTATAACCTCTTGCAACCAGTCTTGTCTTGCACCTCTCGACAATCCCTTGAGAGTTTTGTTTAACTGAGAACACTCATTTACATCCAACAGTCTTCTTTCCGCAGGGAAGATGCGCCAAATCCCATGTATAATTCTTCTCAAGAGCAGTCATTTCCTCAACCATTGCCTCTCTCCACATAGGAACCTTCAGAGCCTGCTGTCAAGATGCAGGTATGGAAAAAGAAGCAAGGGAAGACACAAATGTCTTATAGGAAGCAGAAACAGAATCGTAAGATACAAAGTGTGAGAGAGGATGACGAGTACAAGAGCGGATACCTTTCTTAAGGGCAATTGGTGGATCAGAAGGCCCTGAGTCAGGATCCAATGACTGTTCTGGCGGCATAGTCGGATCTTGTGTACTTGTCCTCTTTATATGCCGAGCATATACCTGCAAGCTTGGAGTCGTAGAAGTAAGAGGTAGAGCCATAGCAGGGCGACTCACTTCCACTGGTGTAGACTCCCCCTGAAGTGAGGGATACGGTGAAGGTATGGGCAGAGGAACCGAAGGAACAGGAACAGGAGCAGGAGGGGGTCACCCGAGTCAGGGTAGTCTGCCTCGGATTCACGGAACGTGACATCCATAGTGACAAACACTTTCTTTGCAGGTGGGTGAAAACACATGTATTCCTTCTGCGTAGGAGAGAAGCCAATAAAGACACACTTGAGTGCGCGAGGATAAAGTTTGGAAGGCCGAGGGTGGTGTATGAGGACAAAGCAGACACACCTAAACACCTTAAGGGAAAGTTGAGTAGGAGGCATAGGGAGAGTGTTAAGAGTAGCATTCCCAACCACCAAGGACACGGGAGGGCATGCGATTAATGAGATATGTCGCAGTAAAGATTGCATTGCCACAATAGAACTTGGGAAGATGCATGGTGGACAAGGGGCAACGAGCAACCTCCAGGAGATGATGATTTTTCTATTCAACAACACCATTTTGTGCTGAGAAATAAGCACAGGTATTCTGGTGGATAATGCCATGATCAGCAAGATATCGCTCAAACTGCGAATCCATGTATTCGTGGCCATTGTCACTGCGAATGGTGGTATGGAATTGGGTGGAGATCGTATTATGAAATCTTCGAAAAATGGGAAAAAAACATCACTTTTGTTGCGCATCAGATATAATCAAGTAGTACAAGAGAAACAATCAATAAAATTAACAAACCACATACAACCAAAAATAAAAAATATGGGGCCGGGCAACCTGATATCAATATGAATAACAACAAAAAGGTACAAAACTAGGTAACGAAACATGATTAACCGAAGTACGATGATGTTTGTTAATAGTACAAACATCACACACAAGAGAATCAACGACAACAGTAGACATGACAAGAAACAACAATTTCAAAATAGAAGTAGACGGGTGGCCCAGGCGACAATGCTAGGAATACAATGGATGGGTAATGCTTGAGTGAAGAGCCAGAGGAGGAGCTGGGTTGGAGTCGAACACAGAGTCCATTGACATTCTACCAGAGCCAATCACCTTCCCCATCACCAGGTCCTGGAAAACACAAGAATAAAAGTCACAAAGCAATGCATGGAATGAGTGAGATGACTAATAGAATGTAAATTTTGAGTGAAATTGGGAACATAAAGGACAGAGAATAAGGTGAGAGAGGAGTAAAAAATGAAACCCTTTCCAGCAATAGAGGAAAGAGAACCATCTGCAATGCTCATCTTATCGCGACCAGAGAGAGGGGATAAGAGATAAAACCCGTAGAGGACCCGGTCATATGATCTGTGGCCAATAATCCACTGGGTGGAAGGATGAGAGGCGGTGAAATGAGAACCTGGAAGTCCCGTGTGAGCATAAGAGGAAGAGGTTGAAGGCTCCGTAGAAAAGCCTTGCATCAAGCGTCGGAGGGCAAGCATTTCATCTGATGTGAATGCACTAGAAGGGGAAGAGCCATCAGTGAGATGAGCAACATGAGAAGCATGACGACCAGAGGAACGCCCCAAACCATGACCACCGCGAGGTGGAGCACCCCCTCTCGACGGAGGGAACCCATGGAGCTTGAAGCAGGTGTGTCCAGTGTGGCGAGTCTTGCCACAATAATCACAGAGGAGATGGTCATTATCGGAGCCCTTCAACTTCGAGTCACGTGATGGACGACTACCAAGAAGAGAAGGGGATGTAGCAGCCAGAGCAGAGTCCTCATGCACAGTATCAGGAAGTAGGGTCTGGCGGTGATCAAATTCCTGCTGCACAATGTTGTAGACCACATGAAGAGAAGGTAACTGCGGACGCCCCAGAATCTGAACACTGGTCTGATCAAAGTCCTGATGCATGCCATGGAGAAATTCAAATATGTGATTGAGGTCTTCTCTGGCACGAATCATCGCCTTATCAATAGGGCTAACAAAGGTAAGTGGATCAAAATGATCATATTCCTGATACAACTGTGTGAACTCCAAGTAGTACGCAGAAGGAGGACGGTCACCCTGTCGAAGTAAGGGGATCTTCCGTCGCAACTGAAAGATCTGAGCAACATTGCCTCGGTGAGAGTAGGTAGACTCCGCTCGTCGCCAAATATCCACAGCATTGTCGAGGAATAAATAGTTACGGGCAAAGAACTCCTGCATCGAATTAGTAAGTCAGGACATGACTAAGGAATTTTCCGACTCCCACTGGATCTAATCAGAAGAGGTCTAATCTGGTTCCTTCATTTGGCCAGTGACATAGCCAAAGAGATGACGACTCTTGAGCGTCAGGGTGATGGACCGGGACCATGAAAGGTAATTAGAGTCATCTAGACGGATAGTAGTAATCCGAGCGGTATTATGATTAGAGTGTCCACGGAGAAAACTTGCAGGAGGAACAACCACTGACGAGGGGCGGGAGAATCAACACCGCTAGATATAGTGGCTCGAGAATAGAAATCTGGAGACCACCCAAGATTTAGGACAAGAGGTAAAACGGGAGAGGAAGAGAAATTCACCCAATAAGATCACCCAAAAAAGAGGGCTGGCGGCGCCGGAAGAATTAGCTAAAGAAGAAGAAGAAGAAGACGGCATGTTGAACAGGGCAGAAGAAGAAGAAGACTGCATAGAGGATTCGGTGCTAGAACAAGGGCAAAAGAAGAAGAAGAAGACGACCTGCTGAACAAGGCGGAACTGGCTCGCGGGAGTCGCGGAACTGGCTCGTGGGAGTCAGAACTGCCTCGCAGGAGTGGGCCCGAGCGGTCAAAGAAGGAGGAAAGCTCGCAGAAGTCAGCTCGAGTGGAGAGCGAGCGGCGCGAAGGAGAGCGAGCGGCGCGAAGGAGAGCGAGCGGCGCAGAAGAGAGCGAGTGGAGCAGAAGATGTAGTAGCGAGCGGGCGAAGTGGACGGGAGATTAGGGCACCGGCGTATCATGCTCTGATACCATGTTGAATGTCGAAATGAAACTAATGTTAACCAAACATAAAGAACCCCTACACCATATTTTAACCACACATAAAAAATAAAAATAAAACATATTCTAACAGTTTGCACACGGCTGCTCCAAGTGTGTGAAGGCAGACTGAATCCTACGTTGGACATCATCTTCTGATTAGTCGTGTTCAAAAAACCCGATCGAGCAAGGCCGGGCCGGGCCCGATCGGGCTCGGGCTTTTGTCAAATCGGGCTCGGCCCGGGCTCAATTTGAGCCGGGCCGAGCCGGGCTCGGGCTCCCTCCAAAATAGGGAGCCTGATTAGGCCCTTCAGGCCGACCCGGGCCGGCCTGAATTCAAAAAAGCGGGATAAAATCCCGCCTAATTAGGCGCCCTCCTAATCATAGGCGGGATTAATCTCGCCTATGATTAGCGGGATTAATCCCGCCTGATCAGGCAGGCGGGATTAATTCCAGGCGGGATTAATCTCGCTTGATCAGGCGGGATTAATCCTGCCTGATCAGGCGGATTAAGTCTCGCGGGATTAATCCCGCCTGGCGCCTGGCGGGATTGAAATCCCGTCGGGTTTTCCTTAGCCCGGTGTCGGGCTCAGGCTAGCCCGGCGCCCGGGCTTTTACCAGGCCCGGGATTTTTGCCCATGCCTACTTCTGATGCAATATTATGTGATATTCGAGGGAAGTTTGGCAATTCAAAGATTTAAACACTGAAAAAGCCTGAACCTTTGACTCTTACTATATGCTTAAAATCACAATCTAGTAAGAGCACTAAGCATGATAAAAGTACATAAGCGCAGAATAAGGAATATAGAGATTAGGAAATCTGAAACCGGAAGAGATGAAGAATAGCAATGCATCGACAAGAAAGGAAAGCAAAATCTAACTCAGTACAAAAAAGTAGAGCAAACGCAAGTATACCTTCTCATTGCCTGCCCTAAGTGCTAGCTTATCAATAAGGTAAGTGGCAACAGCGATTTGCCTTTTTGTAGCATCCTTACTAGCAAAATCTTTTGTATAGTTCGCACGAATGGTATGTATGTATTTCTGCACAAAGACATCAATGCAAGCACAGTATAACTCGAAAGAGACAAAAAAAGGAAGAAAAGATAAAAAGTGAACAAGGTTTTAATGATCTACTTATAAAGTGTTACAACTAATACTGCCTTCGTATTACCTTCAACATTCTTGCCTTCTCGTACTTCTCTTTGTCACTTTGGCCCTTCAAAGCGCTGCTTGCTGCTAGAAAAACATACTTGTACTCTTTTGAATTTATTGGATCAGTCCAATACGCTAGCCATGTGACAGAATTATCATGCTTTATCTCTTTCCACCTGCAAAAATTGCAAAAGCATAAATCAGATTTTATTCCATATATGCATCATGCGCGCAATTGCTACGGTTACCTCTCACCAGGTACAGGACATTCAGGAACTGGAGAATCTTTGCCGATGTTAATTGTAATATCTTTTGGTCGAATGCGTCTTTTCAATTTTCCCATCTTTCACAGTAACAATATAACAAAAGAAATCATAAATCGGAAAAAAACGAAGCATTTTTTGCTACAGCTCACATCAGGACAAACAAATGCAACAAAGAGAACAAACCTTTGGATGCTCTCCACGGCCTCGGAATAATCCCGGTGGTTCCACCCTGAAATTTCCAACCTGGAGACAGAGACGGAATTCGCTAAAATACTTTTATGGACAATGATTGATACAAGAAGCAGAAGATTCACAAAAAACAATGTTTTTATTTTTATTGCGTATAAGTTGTTGATTGCATTGACAAAATCACCAGGATTGGGCCTAGGCAATCCACCTCAACTCATCCATCAGCTCCTCCTGGCTTGTAGTCGGAGGTAACATTTAGATCATCTCCTGCTGACATTGTGACTTGTGTCAGTAGTTGACCTCAAGTTCATCAGTCTCCATTAGACACTGTAGTTTTCTCAATCCTTTTGATCTAGCGGCCGACCTCCACACATCCATGTAACATCACTTTTAACCATTGTTGCCTCCGACTTCCACACTACATCATTACAACTTTAATCTTTCATCTTGACGAAGCGACAATCATTGTCAATCATCTCAGAGTTCCATCATTCAACCATGGTCAAATCCCATTGTTGCTCTCAGCCTTGATTGATGTTGTTTTGCTTCATGATTCTCATATAACCGGTGCATACAAAAGGTATATTTGTTTGTTTCAACCAAGTTTTGCAGTGGATTAATCCATAGGAAGCTTGGGATTGACCAAATATAACTTTATCATTAATTTTCTTTACGCTCTTATGTATTTATTTATCGGTTATCGTCTGCCATTGATACGACGCGGCCACCACGCACTATTATGAGTCTATGTAGCCCCATCGGCATTATCATACATTTCTTTATTTTAATGTTTTGTCTTGTAGTATGGGGCTTCATCTATATAAGGAGCCATAGGAGTTGAGTCTCTCTATCTTAGAGTCTTGAGTGTTTTGGCTTTCTTGGAGAGTGGAGCGTCGAGGAGGACCCAGCCTCCGGATGCTTGGCGAGACTTGTCTCGATTGTATCTTTGTCGTTTAATGCGATATTCTTCGTTTCATTGATCTAATTATGACCATATTGCAACAAATTGGTCTGACCTGCTGCGATTAGGGTTCTCCCGAACCCTAATAACACCTGACGGCCTCCTTCCGTTCCGCCAAGGCCACTTTCGCCGCTACAGGTTCGTGGTTCCTCCGCTCTCGTCCGCCACTAGGGCTTCCACAATCGAGCCACTGCCATCGGTCGCTAGGGATTTTGCGACCCAGCCGCGCCACCCCAGCAGCGCTCTGCGCGTTTCGCCCGAGCCGCAGCACCGCCAAGTCCGCTCGACCGCATCGCCTGGTCTGCTGCCTGCATCTTCCGCCCGCATCGTCTACTCCGATTGGGTCGGATCCTCCCCACAGCCGTCTGCTCCGGCCATTTCAGCACCGTCGATGGCATCCAACAGCGCCTCCGCCAACGCCCTCGCTACTCTGCCACGCCTCCGCCAGCGGCCCTCCAGCTTTTGTTTTTCCGCCTCTCGGAGGCCCTCCGGCGGTTTCGGAGGCCATCCAGTGGCCCGCAGTCGGGCCACCCTCTTCCACCTAGTGTTGCCTTCCGACAACACTTGTCACCCCTCCTAGCCGCGGTTCATGCCCAAGACTCGGGTCAAGGCCCCCCACGCCGACAAGAACACCTACGCCACGACAAGCTCGGGCTCTCAATGCATGGATCACATCGAAGCCCAAATGGCGTACCTTGCACTCCTCCTTTGAGGACTTACCGTGGCAGTCACCCCTCTAACGCCACCGATTCCAACTGTTCCTGACCACGTGAGTTTTTTACAACCCACAGACGACTGTGTCCTGGCCCACCTCCGCCGGATTGAAATTCTGATATTCGATGGCACCGACCCTCTTGGGTGGATCGCCCGCGCCGAGCAATTCTTCGACTTGTAGGCCACCCCCGCCGACCATATGGTCCCCCTCGCCACTATCTATATGGAAGGCTCGGCGCTCCATTGGATGCATTGGATATGCCAGCAGGCACCTGACATGTCCTGGCCCATATTGAAGGAGGAGTTCCTCTGCCACTACGACAACCACCAGGTGGGTAACGCCTTTGAGCGCCTCAGCTCCGTTCGCCAGTCTGACTTCGTGGCCACCTACATCGACGAGTTCATCGCGGTCACTACGCATGTTTCCGGCTTGGCCCCCGACCACTACTTGGGCTATTTCCTGGTGGGTCTGCACCCCCAACTCCGCGCGCGCCTACAGGTACACAATCCGAACACTCTCTCCTCTGCAAGAACAGGCGAGGTATCTCGATGCGGAACTCTACCCAGATCAATCACTCTCCTCAACCCGACCGCCCCAACCGCCGCGGCCATTACCGCCACCTCTTCTGCACATGGGCACTTTGCCCCCACCTGGGCCCCAGCTACCGCTTCCACCTCCGCAGCAGCCAGCTCCATGTCCACCGACCCCTCGATGACCCCATCATTTGTCGTACGAACAACAAGTCGAGCTCCGTCGCAAGGGCTTTTATTTTCGCTGCGAGCAACCTTACTCGCCCAACCATGTCTTCCCATTTAAGAATCTATGTGTGTTGCTGGGATCTGAAGATGTTGATTCGGGCTCCGGGGAATTAGATTCGCTGACGTTTTTGGACGACCCCTTTGGCCCTCGACCTTGAGGACAAGGTCGTTTTTTGGGTAGGGTGTGTTGATACGACGCGTCCGCCACGCACTGTTATGAGTCTATGTAGCCCCATGGGAATTATCGTATATTTCTTTATTTTAATGTTTTGTCTTGTAGTATGGGGCTTCATCTATATAAGGAGCCCTAGGTGTTGACTCTCTCTTATCTTAGAGTCTTGAGCGTTTTGTCTCTCTTGGAGAGTGGAGCGTCGAGGAGGACCCAGCCTCTGGATGCTTGGAGAGACTTCTCGCGATTATATCTTTGTTGTTTAATGTAATGTTCTTCGTTTCCTTGATCTAATTACGACCATATTGTAAGAACAATTCTCATCAAATTCTCCGATCAATTTTAGATGACATGTTTAAACCCTTCTTCCATTAATGTTTTTTTAATTTGTTGGTTTCTTTGCGGAGAAGAGAATGCTCAGATGGATGTGTGGACACACGAGACTGGATAAAATTAGGAATGAATGTATTAGGGATAAGATAGGAGTAACTCCAATTGCAGAGAAGATGCGAGAAGCTCGACTAAGATGGTTTGGACATGAATGTTAAACGAGGGGGGAGACCAATAAAGACTAAGATAGGAAAGACTAAGATAGGAGTAGCACATGTTAGGAGTTGTGAGAGTCTAGTTACTATGAGTGTTAAACGAGGGAGGGGTAGACCAATAAAGACTTCGAATGAAACTATAAGGAAAGACATGATGTACTTAGGCTTTAGTGATATTATGACAAAAAATATGCCACAATGGCGACAAAGGATCCATATAGCAGACCCCACTATAGTGGGATAAAGGCTTGAGTGTTGTTGTTGTTTCTCAATTTCATCCTCATGAGGAATGTGTTGATATGATCAAAAAATGTATCCTAAGGATTATTGTTAGGTTGACATGGGTGTTCTCTAAAAGCAATATGTTACAATCTAACCTGATTGTGATGAAAAGTAAACTAGGTAGCCTAGGCCCAATAATAGAATTAGATTTGCAACTTTTAATATGGAGAAACTAAATAGAATGAACCGAGAATCAATTAACACATTTACTAGAAGCATAAGCATTACTTCCTAGCATGAGACTAGGGCTCCGTTTGGGGGCACAGTGGTACTGATCATGAACACGGTGGTATCGTTCATGAAGACACGAACTCACCTAAGAAACTTCATTCCCTTTTATAGCTTTCTTTTCTTGGTGGTGATCATAACCGTTGTCATTTCAAAAATACATTCTATGGCGATGGCATTTTTGTCCAAACTCGCCAAAGCAAAAACGTTGTGTCAAACGAAGCCTAGGTAGAAAGAAAAAAGATCCAAAGATAATGGGGATGGATATTAGTGTATGTTGGAAAGAATAATAAACAATGAGTATGGATGGTGGTGGCCGTAGAGTTAAAAGTGAAATTATTGGTGTGAAATATAGGCCCAGTAATAGCGTGATTGTGATTATGATAATTATAAGTGAGAATATTATTTGTGGTTGGTGTTTAAGCTCATAACGTTGTGCCAAACTATTTGTAGCTATTTAAATGGGTATAAACTATAAAGGTTCTAGTAGGATGAGTAATAACATATTTCATGTTGGGTATGGATTTTGACTAAGAAAGGATAACTATTTGTGGCTATTTAAATGGGTATAAACTATAAAGGTTCTAGTAGGATGAGTAATAACATAATTCATGTTGGGTATGGATTTGGAGATGATCAGATGATAAATTAAAAAAAGTATATTGTTATGGGAAAAATTAAGGCGATAAAATCACATAGAGAACCGTGCTTTAGAAAAAATGGGTTTCTTGTAAAATTTATAAGATAATCAAAACAGAGAGTCTGATCAAGCATCATATAATAAGGATAATTATGGAGGTAAAGTTAAAGATTTTAAAAAGTAAAAATGACAAGTCTTAAGATTAGGTACAGAAAATTGAAAGGTGGTAATCTATTAACTTTTAAATCTCAATTATTAAAGGAGGTAAACTGGAACTCCTTACTACAACCAAATTTGGCGTGCGATAATTCCATTAAGGGGAGTCCAAAAATAAATCATTTATTTATAAATAAATGGGGTGGAGTGACGAGGTGTATGAAAACTAATAAATTGAGTAAAATATTACTAGCAATAAATGAGCATTCATACAATGCAGGGCATGAAAAAAATATATGTGAAGACTGAAGACTCGCCAAGCAATTGGCATGACATTGGAGGAAGTGGTATGCGAGCTAGGAAAATTGAAAGAACATTGCAAAGGATCAAATGTGTGGTTGGCGGGGAGCTTTTATAAATAAATGGGGTGGAGTGACGAGGCGTATGAAAACTAAAAAATTGAGTAAAATATTACTAGCAATACATGAGCATTCATACAATGCAGAGCGTGAAAACTAATATGTGAAGACTGAAGACTCGCCAAGCAATTGGCACTGACAATGGAGGAAGTGGTATGCGAGCCTAGGAAATTGAAAGAACATTGCAAAGGATCAAATGTGTGGTTGGCGGGGAGCTGTGAAGAGGGAGATTTATAGGGTTTGTGAAATTAAAGAATTTTGATTTTGTGCAAGGACGTGGAGGGAGTGGAGGGGGTGGAGGTGGATGAGTGGAGGCTAGCATGATAGATGGATATATGAGGACGTGTCAATATTGGGAAAGGAGGTTGGGGATTGTGGGGATGGCTGCGAGGCTGGTGAAGTGGTGGGGATAGGGGGAGGTGGCGCCGTGGCGGGGAGTTGCTGAAACCTGATGAGGATATAAATACAGGGGAGGTTTAGGCTAATTCTATCTAATAGACCTAATCATCTGATCGAATAGCTTAACCGAACTCCTGAGATAAAGCGAGGAAAAAAATATATGAAAATACATAAAAAGGGAAAAATCAAGTTCGTCTCAATTGCGGGCTCCGATCATCCACTTGACGGTACAAAATATTGATAATAACAAATCGCCCAATGTGTCGCGATCGATCTCCACCGATAGTAAAATCAAATTAATAGA
Organism: Platanthera zijinensis; assembly: GCA_039513925.1. Taxonomy (NCBI): domain Eukaryota; kingdom Viridiplantae; phylum Streptophyta; class Magnoliopsida; order Asparagales; family Orchidaceae; genus Platanthera; species Platanthera zijinensis. Next base: position 95,752,121 of record CM077097.1, read on the forward strand.
TCCAAACCCTCTTCCTTTTTTCACATGGATGGATTTTTTGAAGAGGTCCCACTCTTCAAGAGGTTTCTTTGGAATATGTTTGGACCTGGAATCTTATAAGGTTGACAATCAAAAATGCTTTGTGGATTTCTTGCTCGGTTTCTTTTGATGAGAACACCGATCAAACCAACAATGGGATGAGATGAGGATATAAGATCAAGAGTTAAGCATGAGTGATTAAAATGTATAAAATCATCAATACTATGTGATAAAAGGATACCCTGGAGACTAAAAAGTAAATTTCTATAAATTACTATTAGGCTAAAAGCCTAAGATATTGTATGAATCTAAATATTGGGCAAAATATTATTACTACACAGATAAAACCTCTATTAGATATAAAGATATCTTTATTGAAAAATGCATCACTTAACATATGTATCTCTTTTTTCTCCCGACATCTTATTATAACTTTAGGTTTCAAAACACAACCTAAATTCTCTCTTGCCATGGTGGAGGTTCTTTGGCTTAACTACTTATCGATGCAAGAACTTCGGCAACTCAAAACCTTTAACCCCCATCAATCGCTCTACCCAGTTTTCTTCATCCACTAACACTTGCACTGAGAGCCTACAGGACATCATTTAGTTTTACTATTTGGAATGGATCCTCCAACAATGAGGTTGCCCTCCACCTCATTATGAACTCCAAATATCACCCTTTAGTCTCTCACATCACTGGGCCCAATAAATCCCACTAGGCACCTACTACTCTCTTGTGATCCTTGCAAAAAACAAGCTCCTCATTCATTGGGATCCCAAAGGCTTCCGGAATTTCGTCCACAATCGTCTCCATTGTTCAGATTGCAACATGTTGATGCACAACCCTTTCAACATTGTACCTTCTTCCTTCGTCCGATTTTTATTTTTTAGATTCTTTTATCCTTCTTCTCACAACATCTACACCAATTGTGACTCATTAACCAATCTGCTTGTTCACATTCCCTAATAGACGATGCACTTCTTGCACCTATTCTACTCTCACCCAAGTAAGACCAGCAATCAACTGCATATAAGTACCTTTGCTTTTGTGTTCAAGGATTACTCGTGTAACATTGTAAATTGTCAATCCCTTTATTCTCATGCAATATGGAGTCCCAAAAATCCCCCAGCACTTACTCTTTGGTCATACTATGAAGAACAGTTCTTCATTGTTCATGACCACCACAACTCCCCCTCTCACCCTCAATTGCCATCGTAATCTAGGGCACGACTTCAACCTCTTCTTCTGAGAACTCCAAATCCCTAACGCTACAGAAGTGTGCAAGCGAGTCAAGCTCAAGTCGAGCTTGACAAAATTTCCAGGCTCGACGAACTCAAGCTCAATGCCTACTTATTGAGCTCGAGTTGCTCACGAGCTTTTCAACTCATAATAAAGCTTTTTCCGAGCCGGCTCATCGAGCTTATGAGACGGTTCAACTCAAGTTACACCCCTAACAATACATATAACCTTTCGAGACGCCTGCTTCACACATTGATCTATGTATCATCATCTTCATTTCCCATGCTTCTCACATGAACCTCCAATAAGGAATGTGTTGACTGCACTCACAAGATGTGCCTGTATGTGAACTTTAATAAATGTTACAGTTCTTAAGACTGCATTTTTTCTTCACTGAAAAAATACATGTGATCAACAACCAACAATTCACCAATCATGTAACAACGCAACCTTATGATCCTTTCTCAATTCAAGTTACACGAACAAATTTTCACGAGTCAATCATCCGCATGGACACCATCAGCTAGCAACAATCTTGGATCAAACACTAAACTACCTTAAGGTTAAATTTTATCTATCATTGTCTTGTCATCATATAGATATTATTAATATCAACACTTTCTCTTTGATTCAAACCATCGCTTCTTCTATGAGTCATTGTTAACAAGATTTCTAGTACCGACACCTTGTCTCACATTGGCCTCCATCATGTTGACATCCACATCTACATTTTCATCTCCTTTAGTTTCAATACATATCTACACAAACCATTTTTACTGGGACTTCACCTAAAATGTCCCTAAGCATCTTGGATCTCATCCATGTAATATAAGTTCTTAGATTATTGAAACTACTCTCAGGTTATGGAACATTTCTTTCATATTGTCAATCATACTCTCAGTTTACAAAATCATTATCTAAAGATGTTGACTATGCTTTTCCTAGATTTTTGAATTTCTTATAGGTTGTCGATTGTTCTCTCTGATAAAAAGTTCACTCTCAAACTGCTAAACTACACCACTTCAAAAAAATATCTCAACTGCATCCGCTCAACCGATAAGATCTACTCAATGTTGAACCCTGGTTTGTCCGTGGGGAGGATTTTGTAGAACCTTACTTTAAAGCGCAAGCAGAGAGGCCTATAGAAAAACCACCACTAACTCAGGAACCCTGGATCTCTTTCTCACAACTTCTCTTTGCATCTCTTCCTCTCCCGGAAATTTTGAACCCTTTCCCTCCTTGAGATGGGGTATATGGAGCCCGCCAAGCTAAAGAGGAAGACCACAATATAAACCATGCAAAGGTGTTGACATGTGGCAAGATATTCACTAATGATTGTGATAACATTTTTCCATGTAACATGGAGTGGTTGCTAGAGCATATTCCCTAGGACTGATGATACGATTGGGATTTGGCTATTTGTCCTCTCCAAGAGCTCTGTGTTGCAATGTAGCGCTAGGTCCATGAGATATAGATAATTGTTGGGCGCTGACTACCCCTCATGGGTGAGCCACGCGTTGTAGCGCAGAGACAATGTCGGGGAGTAGCAAGATACTATATAGACCAAAGCCGAGTGAGAATCGCGCAATGAGTATACTATACGCGAAGAGCCGTCGAGAGTGAAGATTGACAAAGATTGTAACACAAGACCGAGAAGCACCCATGCAGGCAAAGACGTGCAAGTGCAAGGGGAGTGCACAACGAGAACTACGTGTTAGTAGAGGATTGCACCTTGTGGCCAAGGATTGCATCCTTTGGTCAAATATTGGTCACTGTGACGCCTATATAACATGCAAGGTCCATCCTGAATGGAACGCATGTCGTAATCCTTGTTGACCTATGGTGCTAGATGTATTATTGTGGTGAATTACAAATTACACCAAGCACTCACCACGCATCGACATCTACATTATTGTCTCCTCTAGTTTCCTACATATCTATATCAACCATACTTATCGTGACTATGCATAAAAAGTCTCTAGGCAAAAGGTCCCTAACCATCCAGAATCTCATCCACGTGATGTAAGTTTCTCTTAGGTTATTAAAACTACTCTCACGTTATAGAACTTCTCTTTCTTATTGTCAAACACACTCTCAGTTTACAAAAATCTTTCTCTAAAGATGTTGACCATAATTTTCCTAGGTTATGAATTTCTCACAAGTTATCAACTGTTCTTCTAGTAATAAATTTCACTCTCAGACGACTAAACTACACTACTTTAAAATTCTATTTTATCGACCGCATTCTCTCAACATACAAGATCTACTCAATGTTCCTCGATTTGTCTATGCCTCCATTGGGAATATTTTGTAGAACCTTACTTCAAAGTGCAAGCAGAGAGGCTTATAGAGAACCCACCACTAACTAGGGAACCCTGGAATTCCTTCTCACAATCTTCACTTTGTATTGCTCTTCCTCTCTAAGAAAATTTTGAAACCTTCTCCCTCCTTCAAAGGGGGGTATATGGAGCCCACCTAGCTGAATTGGATGATCGCCACACGTAAATCATGCTAAAGATATAGTTGACAAGTGGTGAGAGATCCATTACGGATTGTGACAAAAGTCTGTCATAGTAGCATGGAGTGGTTGTCAGAGCATACTTCCTAGGACTGATGATATGATTGAGATTTGACTATTTGTCTTCTTCACGATCTTTGTGTTGTAGGGCAGCGCCTAGGTCCATGAGATGTAAGATAATTATTGAGCGTTGAATACCTCATGGCAAGACACATATTGCAGAGCAGCGACAATTTCATGGGGCGGCGTGATACTCTATAGACCAAAGCTGAGCAAGAACCCAACAATGAGTATAACAACTGTAGGCGAAGAGTCGTCAAGACTATAGATTGATGAAGATTGTAATACAAAATAAAGAAGCACCCTTGTAGGGGAGGATCATGTCAGTGGTGTGCACAACGAAAAGTGCCCGTCGGTAGAGGATTGCACCTTGTGGTCGAGGATTGAACCTATGATCGAGGATTGGCCACGATAATGCCTATATACATCGTGCAAGGTCCATTCTTAGTGGGAAGTGTGTTGTCATCCCCTGCTAGTTAATGGTGCTTGATGTATTATATTTGGTGCATTACACATTACACCAAACACTCGCCAGATGTCATATCAATCGACCCGTGATTCAAATTTTCATACTGCAACTATGATGCTTGATGTATTATCATTGAGCCTAGCATTGGGGACACATTGCACCAAGCAATCACCACTTGCCATATCATCCCTATCAATCACACCCCGTAATTCAAGTTCACTCTCATACTTTGCATCTAGCAATTTTTTAACTTGTTATGTCATAGTATCATTAGTGAGGATAGTGCCTCATTATGTTGAATAATAAATAGGAAAAGGCTTATTGCAATTATCACACTATTTCTCATAGATTATCATCTTAGTCAATCATTTCTTGTTCGCACAGATTGTACAGC